>JACVVK020000737.1:0-72500 GCA_018292915.2 Batillaria attramentaria | reverse complement strand
CGAACTCCCGGTTACAAAAAAGCGTAGAAAACAAATGACAATTACAACTAGGTAAAACAAAGATAAATACTAAGCGCATATACAGCAAATATTGCAACTTATCATCTCCTAGGCGCAATAAACCAATTCGCAGCATATGCCCAACATCACTTATTCCTAACCACTGGTAGTGCAGACGTAAGTGAGGGGTTAAAAAGAAGAAATATAGATGAAAGGGCCGAACTCAGAAATCAGCTGAGGGAAGAGAGGAAGGACAGAGCGGCTAAATTCGGGAGGTTTTAAAGAGAAAGATACAGGTGAATGGGCTGGTGAGGGATAGACAGAGAGGTAGGAAGGAAAATTCCTTAGTTGCCAATGAAGACAACATGCCTGGGAGGCAGTTGGAGAACAGACCGCTCCAACACGGAACCTTCCCGCCGTGAGGCGGTTTGGGAAAACAACGCACCAGAGAAGGGTGCGTTGTGAAGGTCTTCAACATGACGGGTGTTCAGCAGCACCAGCAGGGCGCTGCGAACAAAGCCCGCCAGGGTGAAGACCACGTGGGGGGAATCCAGTGAAGTCGGCCTTCAGAAATGACCCTCAGATGTCTCACTGGACCAAGGGTCAGCAGACACCCGCTTACTGACCTCCCCCCGGAGGAGACTTTAAGAGAGCAAAAGACAGGTGAATGGACCGAGGGAGGCAGAAATAAGAGTAAAGAAAGAGCAAAAGGGGTGGGCAAGCTTGGCGAAATCAGCCCCGCCGCGTGAAGGCGAGCCCATGGGGCCTCTCTGCGATTGCACGAAGATGGCGACATAGTAGAAGTAAAATACACCACGTCTCCAAACAGAGGAATTCGGAAAGAAAGTGGCGAGACACCCCCAAGAAAAAACAGCATCACGTCAATCAAACATGACGCACTTACTTTACGTCAGTGCGCGTGCGTCTCTTCTTCGATGTTTGTGAGGCGTGTGGCTTGTAGAGGAAATGTGCTGTGAGCACAAATTTTCGAGTCAACTGACGATAACGGCTGCAGTGAATTTTTCTAATTTTTTTGTATATTTTTTATGGCACCCCAGGCTCATTATCTATGTATAGTAGGAGCGATTTTGAGATCTAAAGTGTGTTCACCAGCACTTTCATCAGGTACGGCTTACGCCAAAAGTATAAAAGCGACAACCTCCAAAATTCACTTAGTTGAGAGTCCGTATTCATTCTATCTATGTCCAAAAAATGGAGTGGTTTAGGTAAATATTACGCCTTTAAATGCCAGAAAGCCACTTTTTTTCTGAAAAGGGCGATAACTCGCAAATCATGTGTGCAATCGTACCTGGATCGGGCCTTCTATTCAACAATCTCGATTCATTTAGAAACCCCAAATTTGAAATCGATCGGTTCAGTATTTTCGGAGAAATAGGCATCTGAACTGGGTTCACATGCAATGTCAACTCAGGCTCGGTTTACATGAAAACTATAAGAGCGACAATTTTCTAGTAGTGACTCTGTTCAGAGTCCGTATTCAAGCTATCTACTGCCAAAAAATTGAGTGATTTAAATAAATATTACGCCTGTACACGAAAGACAACCAACTTGTCTCAAAAGGGCGATAACTCCCAAATCAGTCACTTAAGCAATCATCACACGCTTGAATCGTCTAATGTAACATTTTGATATATTTGGATACCCCAAATTTGAAGCCATTCGGTTGAGTATTTTCGAAGAAACGGGCCTGGACACAATTCACACACACACGCACGCACGCACACACATACGCACAGACGGCACTCACTGCGGAGGAGAAGCGCGTTCGGTGGACCGTACATGTCAGCATCGATGACGCACGTTTTGTTACGTCATTGTCAGAGTTACACTTGCAAAATCGTCTCTGCGGGAGATCGGCAGTGACGTGCGTTTGTACCACAGATGCTTGCCCATGAACGTGGAAAATTTAGCCCGTCCTATGATGTTGTTTCCATTACTATGGAAACAACATAAAAAGTTAGTGACGTCAACCAGCTAGGCGAGCTAACACAACCTCTTGTGTTTGGGGTTTTGCAGCGCAAAGAGGCACGGAAAGGGTTTCCACTATTTTCTTTATGTCAGCATGCTTGATGTCAGAGACTGAGCTTGCGTTCGTGTGCGCGCGGGCTGCATACATGACACAACGACTACGACTGTGACTACAGCAGGTCATTGAATGGAAACAACATACTGGGCTGGTGGCCATCTTGTTTTTCTCATCACGTGGCAGTCGTTTCCGAAGAGCACCGAGCGTGAGCTAGCGTTCGGCGCATATTATTCGTGCTCAGTGGGTGTAGTTTGCCCGTAAGGGATGCAAATGTGTACCAGTCATTCACGCGGGGGAGGGGGGGGGGGACGTACTCAGTCCTATCGACCACTAGGATTGGGGATCACATACTCGCTGCGCGGGATAGGGTGCAAATGTATTCTGGCATTCGGCCCAGTCAACTGTCGTGATATTTCAATGCTATGGTCGGCAAACGGCGCGTTTCCGGCAAATCGAAGACAAAGCAGACAAATAAGGTTTCGGAATAGCAGAGGAGTTGCGAATATCAATTCAGTTCAATCAGTTCAAAAACGAATACTTCAAGGTCGTCTGACTAAACAAGGAGTTATGACACTGCCGCGCACCATTCTCCTCCTCACTACTCGAAGTGAGTCGAACCATGAGCCTATGGTCGCCGCCAGTCACCGGCGATTGCCAAGTTTGAATGTCGCCGGCGATTGCCAAGTTTGAATGTCGCCAGTAGCTAGAGTGATCCAAAACAAAACGGTCACAATTACAACGGATATAAATCTATACAACGGATATATAAATCTCGACCATCTAATGGCATCGCATAAAGTAAAATCGTAAAAGAAGGTCATCGGCCACGTGACTTCACTTCGCGAGACCCAAATTCGGAGTACATTTGCAGCCCCTCCCGCGTAGCGGTGATACAATCTAGTGGTCGACTGGAGTATATTTGCCTCTCCTGCACATGACTGGTATACATTTGAACCCCCTAACGGACCAACTATATAAACTGAGTATTATTAGTACGTAGCATCCATCGTCGGAGTTCGCCGAAGACTCTTCGAAGTTGTTCGAAGTTAAGTCCTGACTGATAACCAACTAACCAACCTCTTGCGTGTCTTACTTTAGTTGCCCAATTTTGTGTGTGTGTGTGTGTGTGTGTGTGTGTGTGTGTGTGTGTGTGTGTGTGTGTGTGTGTGTGCGCGCGCGCGCGCCTCGAAATGCTTACCTGAATGTGTTTTAATACCCTGTCAATTTTGTTTTTACCTCCTATTGCAATGGCGCCTGGAGCTTCTAATGAGGGACATGGATCACATTCAAATGAATGTTATCATTATTATTATTATTATTCGTCGAAGAGTTTCTTCGCCCAGTTAAGACATGACTTTAGTGGTATTAGCGTCGGCCCTGCTGTCACCGACTCTAACTTCGAAATATCGTGTCAAGCTGAACTCAAACACCGGAAACATCCGATTACCGACACCGATAGAGAGTCCAGCGATCGCAGTTGACGCTTGTTGGCCAAGCGACAGTTTGTGGCAGTACAGGCCGGGGCCGTTGGGCCGGGCATGACAGCTTGACTTAGTACACGGGGGTAAACAAAACGGACGCGGTGTTCCGCTCGCTTTAACTCCTTCGTGACGGGACACTTTGATCAAAGGTACAACCACGCATCGCCCACTGTTCATCAAAATTGAATTCTCCGACCATTTTACATGAAGTACATAAATCAGTTGAATTGTCAAGCCTGTGTGTCTTGAACGGGCTTGCTAGAGAGGTGTGTTTACATGTAGTCAGTTTACTGCAGTTTCATCGAGGCAGGCACAGCCAAGGGCAGTGTTGATGCAGCAGCAGCGCCAGTCACAACAGAGTTAAACGTTTCGATGACGAATCCTCAAATATTCATATCTCTGGAATCGAAGCCCTCTGTAATAGGGAGAGATGTACATCTCTCTCTCTCTCTCTCTCTCTCTCTCTCTCTCTCTCTCTGTTGCACTGAGTCCACTGTAAGGCTCCTCCATATCTGACCACTTTCTTTCAACCAAGTCAGCAACACAACGCAAGAAATGGTCTGTTCCAATTACCATTACCTAGACTGGACATTTCTAAAACAAGCCTCTCATTCTCTGGGCCACTTTCATGGAACCAGTTGCCAGCATACTTAAAATGTACCCCAAAGCTTCATTCATTTAAAACTCAATTTCTCAGATACCTACGTCAGTCATAGGTCCATGAACAATATCTGAACCATGCTAAACTACTCGTTATCAGATGGCACTATGACATGTTACTTTTCTGCAAGTTGTGTCTTATACTACAGTTTCAAACACCACTTCTTCACCTATTTCCCGATGTGTTTCCTTAGAATTTCTTGCGCTTCTATCTTTGCATGTTTAATTTTTTTCTTGTCTATTTTACTATTGGATTTACTTTATTTTTTAGTGTTTCTAGATTTCAGGACAGCTTGTAAGATAGGCAGACCATGCCTACAAGTCTTGAAAATAATAGTCTAGCAAGTCCTGAAATAAACGTTTCAGTCAGTCAGTCACTCTCTCTCTCTCTCTCTCTCTCTCTCTCTCTCTCTCACACACACACACACACACACACACACACACACACACACACACAGAACCACAGTAAAATTAAATCTATATTTTACAAGCAACAGTTTTGAACTGTTCAGCAGTTTTTTCTAATCAGCGACAATTGACTAATGAACAGACGCCAAACATCACATCATGGGGGGGTCCTTTAACAAAGATTGAGTTTGTCCTGAAACTGCAAAATTCACATAGAGTTCTATTGATTTCACATGTAGTAGGCCCTCATAAACCGCTATTATCGCACTGAAAAGACTGACATTTCTGACAACACTCAGGTTTTAAAGGACATGTTCAAACATGACCGTTAAATGACAAAAATGTGTCCACATAATGCAGGCAGTGTTTTAATAGGATTTCGTTGATGTTTGTAACGACAATTTCCAGAAAACGTTGGGGAGCCGGGGTGGCCGAATGGTAGAGCGTTGGACTTCTAATGCTCGGGTCGTGAGTTCGATCCCGGCTTGGGCCAAATATTTGTGCTGGCTTTTTTATCGTTGCCCCGTCTTTGATATCACCCTATGTGGTGGAAAAGGACGTTAAACCCCCAAACAAACACCCACCTACCCACTTCAGAAAACGTTGAGAACCATCCGACGATCTGTTTGTGGACGATCTCATACCGGCTGTCATACACGCTGTTTCATTTTAAAGATCTAAGCTCCCACCAAAATTCTTTTTGAAGTGTGAAAAAAAAAAAAAATACAGATTCGACCGTGCAAGCACAGTCAACTCTGTCACCGTTGCAGAGTTCACACAGTGTCCAGAAACCGCGATAAAACCGTGCCGAAAAAACTGCCCCCACTTCCTGTCGGGGCCCGTGCACGCTACTATGCACATCCCCGTGCAACCCGGATCATTATGTGACCACGCCGCGGATACGTCAGTTTAGACGACTGAGCGGTGTTGGCTGTTGACTTGGCGCAAGCTATGCTACTACCGGCAAATACACGTATTTGAAAGCAGTTTTGTTTCTGGCATAAACACTTCAGATCCAGCTTGCAGAACCAAAAGTAAAACCGCAATTTCAAAATGTTGTTGCCTATAAAACGCGCTTGGCAAATTTGGGTGCCCGCGTGCTCCATTTCTCACACATCTCGGCAAATTTCCCCGAAAAATTACCGTCAGCATTTGTTGCGCCATTCTGACGGCGACAGTACGGCGTACGAGCGACACTGACCAAACTCAAAAGTGACACGACTTGTACGGGGGTCACTGCGGACAGTACTGACTCGGTCACCACTGCACGGACGGGTGACCACTGCACGGAGATGTGCACAGTAGCGTGGACGGACCCCGACAGGAAGTGGGGGCAGTTTTTCGGCACTGTTTTGTCGCCGTTTCTGGACACTGTGTGAACTTTGCAACTGTGACAGAGTTCACTGTGCTTGCACGGTCGACTGTAGATTGACAACTAATAACAAGCCCAGGAGGTCTGCTCAAGTATCCTCCTTCAGTTTTTCAGAAAAGAGCACGGGTGCAGGGTGCGTGCGTGCGTGCGTGTGTGTGTGTGTGTGTGTGTGTGTGAGAGAGAGAGAGAGAGACGCAGTTTTCAAGGTCTATATATATATCATTAGGCGGGACGGATAGTGCCCCTTCAGTGCAGTAATTATAGGACGCTGTTGACGTAGGCGCACTACCTCTGGTATTTTTCAGAAATCAAGTTACCTGTCGGTCGCAGTTGCTTTTGGTTGTCCTTAAATGGGCATAGTGACTACACCCGGCAGCTACTATCCTTTTAAGGAAATGTTCGTGAAAAATGCGGGTTTGCGAACCGATAAAAGCTTGAAGCGAGGGGTGGTGAGCACAGACCTCGGTCAGATTTGAGCTTAGCGCTTACTCCTTGCGTGCCTTCATCAACACTTCTTGACGGTAAGATTGTTTAAATTGTTAACACCTTTGTCACATCACGATTGGATTCTCGCAAATCAGTTTTGATCGATCTGCCAACAGAACAGATGAACCGTGTCCAAAGTGTGCAAAGCAGTGCGGTACGGCTGTTTTGAAAAAGAAAACATCTGATCGTATCACCCCCAAGCTGAGGTTTCTTCAGTTTTAAAGTTTCAGCTTCGTTTATTTCCAGAAACCCCATCAATGTCTGCCAGTGAAATTCCGCCTCCAGTACAAAATCTCCAAACTGGCATTTTGCTTCTTTTTCCGGCCCAACTTTCAATTTTTCACCAAACAACACGCACTCTCCGTTCTTACTCTGAAAGACTTTTGAAAGTTTCTCACCGAAACATCAAGCCAGTAGGCGAATGTGCGTCTAGAACATCACTCCCAGCCGATCTGAAAGACTTGACGGACGTAACCATTTCAAGTTTGACTTGAAAACACATCTGTTCCTACCAACTTTTGACTAGGTCATTACGGTTACGTTATTCTTCCCCTTGATTCAGCTGCTATGTCTAGCATCTTTGGTGTAATCTGTTGGTAGGAACTTGGCAGGAAGCGAATTTATTCTTTTTGTTTTCTTTTTTTTTAGGAATTGCGCTACACATTATTATCATTATTATAAAAGAAATAAAAAAAACTATGCAGGCGCAGTGCGGTTGGATGATGTGTATCGGGAAGGAAAATGCCAAAAGGCTTATGCATGTTCAATGTTTATGTGGCAGAGTGTATGAAGTATGAATGAAGCAGAATGAATGAGCAGATGAGAGGAAGAGAGTTTGTGTTGTTTTGCAACTGGTTTGTGGCTGGTTGTGGCAGACATGATAAATATACTTAAATATATAGTTACAATATATTATATAAGTTAATAACATAAAATAAACAGATTCCTTTTAGTAACATGCATTTCATTTGTAAATATCTCATTAATAGTAAACATAATTTATTAGTAAATAGTGCAGAAAAGGTCTTTAGTAAATTAGAAATATTCTTGTGTAAATATAACTATATGTTGGATCAGTAACTAACTAGTAGTCAGTAAGTTTCATAGATTTTGGTTTAGCCTTTTCTAAAAGGGACATTATCAATATCATGCAGCCATAGTGGCCTGCAGTGTGTATCCCACGTGAGCAATAGTCACCCATTGTGACTACCTGGTATGTGTTATACAGTATGAACTGTACTCATTTCTTGAAACTGGTTTTTTGGGCTCAGTTCAGTCACTTATACCTGTAACTGTGGAACGGTGAACTTGTCCATTGCACTGTTGATCCACCTTTTCATATTTTGGAGTCACCTTTGTCACGAAGTCAAGGTATGTTTTGTACATCATATTTCTGTATATCTTGGCAGTAATTAGTAGCTTTTATATCCAACCTTTTCTGTATGAATTCCTGTTTTATATCTGCAGAACTTGTCTTTGTTTTTAGACTGAGTACTTCTCAAATTCATTCTATACCTTTGGAACTGGACACCCATGTTACAGTGAAGCACAGATGAATGTATTATTCCATTTGTGTAGAATCATGTTTGTACGTGCAAGACTTAGTAAATAATTATTAGTTGCAAAATGTAGCTACATGTATAGTTAACATAGTTCTGATGATAGTTTTATACTGTTTCAGGGTGCACTTCGTACTTCGTACTTCCTACTTCGTACCTCGTACTTTGTACTACGTAATACAGTGTGTACCGTCATACATACGTACGTGCCTCACTATGGAGACATACAGTTGTATGTGGTAATAAAAAGCCTTGTACAAGCAAGCACATTGCCTCGCTTCACTGATTGACTGGCTGTCCACAGAGAACCCCAGTGGTGTGGTGTTCATATATACCCCCTACGCACCCAATCCGTAACATTTGGCGCCCAATGTGGGGCTGTGTTGACCTTCACCAGACTCCAGTGATAGCCGAGGTTCCAGTTCATACTCCAGACTCCAGTGAACCGGCTTCCAGCCATCAGCCTGCAGGACTTGCAACTCACTTACCTTCCAGCAACTAGAGACTCGTGTGTTTGCACGACTCTTTCTCACTAAGCTACAAAAAGTGAGATAAGCCTGTGAACCATCGCAGTGTTCGGGTCACCCGAATCCAGCACGCTCGTGAGCGGAGCAGCCCTGTATCCAGCCTGGAGACAACCGACGACGCAGTCTAGTCTCAGAGAGAGGAAAGGAGGACCGTGGCAGCCTTTTGAGGATCACTGTGCCGGCCGACAACGCGCTACACAGGGAGGAGGACGACAGCAACAGCCTCCAGGATCATCGATGGCGGCCATGTTGTTTACACCAGCAACCAGCGGTCACCTGTCTTCAGATACCCGTCTGTGTTATCTGCAGTCCTTCCACACAGACCAGTGATTCGTGCGCGGCCTCCACTACGCGTCTTGTGCTGCTGATCTACAATTCATCAGACACAGTGTTCGTGGCGGCCACCTCTCAATTCTTCTGTGTTTCGTCAAGTCAAGCAGACGACACAACAACAGGGCGGCAGACGGAGTGATGTCCCTTGCTCGTCCCTGGACGACTGCAGCGTTTGTTTACATCTGACCAGGTATTTCTTAATGTAAAGAATTGAAACGTTTGCAGAGACCTGATGAACTGAACTGCAGGAGAGACATATTTGACATCTAAGAAAATATTTCCAGGTTATTTGAAGAATTTGGACTTGCATTTTTGTCTAGCAGTTATTCAGGACTTCTGATACATGTAGAAAAAACCAGTTAGTATCTGAAGAATTATTTAGCTTGAATTTTCTTGATTCTCGTCAGCATTTCATTGACATTTATTCAAGTCTGACACAGGAGTCAAGACATTATTCCATGGTTTGAAAACTTCGTTTGGTAGAGACATTCTCTTATTGACCTGCTGCACATACATTTAGTTACGTTTACCAGTGTATGTTATGATTATTTTATGCGATTGGCTAGTGTGTTTGCTTATGCGTACAGTGTTGGTCAGTGTGTTCAAACATCTTGACTTACATTAACATTGGTATAATCGCATTTTGAAATGGTTGTTGTCAGTTTCTGCAGGTAATTGAAGACAAAAGGAGATTTTTTTCTGAAGGTTTCACACAAAAAAAAAAGTGAAAAAAAAGTCACTTACATTTTTTGTTCATTTTTTTGAAAAAAAAAAATCTTGAGTCAGTTTTGGACTTTGTCTCAAGACAGCATTGATACTTGCTCGAATAATTTGTGGAAAAATTCCGAGAGTTGTCACAACATAGGCACTTAAGAAAAAAAAAGAAGTTTGTTTTCTTTTACTTTGACAAATTACGCACTAAGGTGTTTCTGAACTTAGGCACCGTGCAGTGAATTTTTTTTCTGAAATTTCCTTTCTCCGGAAATTTTACTTCTCAAAAAAAGGCGAACATAAAGGAGAGACATAGCCTCATAGACACTTGCTTCAACAATAATACCGTGAGTGTGAACACTGGCTGACAGTATAGATATATGGTAGTGGTAAGCCTTACCCACAAGTAAGACATTCAGAGCTACTATTTCTGTTAGCCAGACAGTTACTTACATCCACATCAGTTGTGCCGGGTAGAAGTAACTGTAACGCAGATTGAACATAGTCGGAGTATCACTAAGGTCACCGGCATTAAACTCTGATTTTGAAATATCTGAGCGTTAGAACGTAGTGACGCCCACATATACTGACAAGTGCTAGGGTAATAGCCGACTTACGCACACACACACAGATGATGATGTTGTAACCTAAGTGCATACAAACGAGTTAGTGTGTTAGTTGGTTACGCATATATACACGTGTTGGTGTTCAGTTGGACTATACCAGTATTAGTTCCTAATTGAATTATATATATCAGTGGTGAGGTAAGTGAAAGTTGTGAAACATGTCAGACGAGGAGAGTGGAGGTGCTACAGGTGGTGAGGGCACTGACTTTACTGAGGAGGAAACAAAGAATCTGCAAGCACTGTTCGCGTTGTTAGGGGCCCGCCCTAAAGTGAAAACCAAGGAAGACCTTGACAGATGGATGATCCAGTATGTGACCACACTCCCAGTGAAGACTGAGACAGAACAGCCTGCAGTCAGTGAGGCGAGCACCACACACCCGCCAACTTCAACACCACCGGTGGTGACTTGTGCCACAGTGACATCCACAAGCTCCCCGTCTGGTCCCATGAACTCAGCACCCACGGCGTCCACCATCACAGTGAATACTTCACCGCTCACCGCTCCTGTGATTCACATTGGTAGGAAGCCCTGGTTGACAAAATTCACCGGTGAGGCAGCAGACTATACACTGTGGAGGCAGCAGCTGCTGAGCTTAGAGAACGAAGGCCACTCCGAACGGGACATTAGAGATGCCATCCGAGCGTCACTCCACGGAAAAGCTGGCCAAGTGGCAGCGCTACTTTCACCAGATGCCTCCCCTGCAGACATCCGCGCCAAACTAGACAGCATCTACGGAGAAGTTGGCACTGAGACTGATGCACTTGGAGCATTCTACAGCGCCAAACAATCTGAGACAGAGACTGTTGCAGACTGGGGGTGCCGGGTTGAAAAACTGATGGCCGATGTTAAACGTCAGACAAGTTTAGCCCAACCCCAGGATGACATGATGCGCCACGTGATGTGGACAGGACTGAGACGTGACTTGAAGGACCTGTCATCGTATCACTACGAGAGGGCTGAGACCTTTGATGAGCTGCGTGTCCTCTTGAGGCGAATTGAAAGGGAACACCCCCCAGCACCCACCAAGAAGCCAGCATGCAAACAGTCTCAACCAAAGAAGGACGTTGGAGAGTGTCCGCAGGAAGAATGGAAGGCAATGAAGGCCGCCATTCAACAGCTGACCGCGGAGGTTAAAGAGCTTAAGCAGACACAGTCACAGCACCAAGGTCAGCAGTCGGAACACAAAGGCCAACAGTCCCAACAGCAAGGCCAACAGTACCGACACCAAGGCCAGCAACAGGGGCGACCACGCAGAGGAACGCACCAATCCCAAGGTGGAGGGAGAGGCCGAGGGATACAGTGCTACAACTGCGGCGAGTTTGGTCACGTGGCGATTGGCTGCCGCACCCGCACAGATCATGTGAGACAGCCCTTTCGCGATGAGGACTCGAGTAAGGGGGCCACTCGACGTCCTGAATGATCAGCCCCATGTGACAGAAGAGGTAGAACTGGTCGGACACCCAAATGAGGCAGTTGTTTCAATTGAAGGCACAACAGCGACGGCACTTTTGGACACCGGATCGTCGGTATCCACGATTTCTCAGAGTTTCCACGAGAAACATCTTCAACACTTAAACGTGGAACCAGTCAACAGAGTCCTGAGCGTGGAATGTGCGAATGGTGACTCACTCCCATTCCTGGGTTACATCAAGGCTCACCTCAAGATACCAGAGCTCGGAGACACCCCTTATCCCTGCCTCATGTTAGTCGTGCCTGACACTGAATACAACGCTTCAACACCAGTGCTACTGGGGACCAACTTCTTGGGCAGTCTGGGACCAGCAAAGAAAAACTTGACTCAGACATCCTGGCATCTAGCACTCAAGTGCATCACGCACCGCGAGAAGCAACTGGCACGGAACTGTAACAGAATCGCCGTTGTTCGGTCAGCAGAGAGAGGCCCAGTGATCATTCACCCCAACGAACAAGTCACCATCAAGGGCTACATGGACTACATGCAACCGTACCATCAGACATGCGCTCTGGTGCAAGCTCATCGCGATGTTAGCCCTGATCTTGACCTTGACCCTGTGTTGATCAGCTACAGATATCAATCCGCTGACCCGATTGACATCACCGTGTCCAATGTCTCCACTCACACCGTGTCTGTGAACTCACGTGCAGTGATGTGTGAAGTGCAGCCTGTCACCATCACGGAACTGGAGGAAATTGGGTCTGAGGAAAAGCAAGATCTGCTCGCACAACTAGACATAGAGAAAGAACGTCTCACCAAGGAGCAGCTGGAGGAAGTACAGCGACTCGTGATGGAATATGACCCCATATTCTCAAAGAACGAGGAGGATGTTGGGCTGTCTTCAAGGGTTCGCCACCGCATTGAGTTAAGCGACGAGACACCCTTCAAACAGCGACATCGGATGATACCACCTTCCATGCTAGACGAAGTCAGGTCACACCTCCACCAGCTCCTGGCCAGTGGTGTTATCCGCAGATCACACAGTCCCTGGTCCTCCAACATAGTCCTCGCTCGCAGAAAGGACGGCCGATTGAGACTCTGTACAGATTTCAGGCAGTTAAACTCAAGGACCATCAGAGACTCCTATGCGCTCCCCAGAGTTGAAGAAATCCTCGACTGCCTGTCCGGATCACAGTTTTTCACGGTGCTGGACATGAAGTCCGGATACTATCAGGTGGAAATCGCCGAGGAGCATAAACAGCGAACAGCCTTCACCGTCGGTCCACTCGGATTTTTTGAGTATAATCGCCTCCCTTTTGGACTCACCAACTCACCTGCGACTTACCAACGGCTGATGGAGGACGTCCTCGGAGACATGCACATGAAAATCTGCCTCATATACCTCGATGACCTCATTATCTTCTCTCGGACGTACGAGGAGCATGTCAGCAGGCTGAGGAAGGTCTTTCAACGTCTACTGGAAGCAGGTTTGAAGCTCGCTCCCAAGAAATGCCACCTTTTCAAGGAAAGAGTCGTGTATGTAGGCCATCAAGTTTCCGCAGACGGGATCGCCCCAGATCCGGACAAGACTCAGACCATCAGAGACTGGCCGAGACCCACCAACCCTGAAGAGGTACGGCGTTTCCTTGGTTTCTCTGGCTATTATCGCAAGTTTGTCCAGAACTACTCCAGGATCAGCGCCCCCCTGACCGCCCTGATGCCAGTACCCACTAAGAAGCAGAGAGGCAGGAAGAAAGTCCACCAACAGAAGCCCTGGCAGTGGGGAGATGAAGAGGAAGCAGCGTTCCAACGCTTGAAAGACATCCTGTCAACCCCACCTGTCCTGGGATATGCAGACTACACCCGGCCTTTTGAACTCCATACTGATGCATCCGGCACTGGTCTCGGCGCTGTACTCTACCAGGAACAAGATGGAGCACCGCGAGTGATTGCGTACGCCAGTAGAGCACTGTCCAAAACCGAGCGCAACTACCCCGCCCACAAGCTCGAATTTCTCGCCTTGAAGTGGGCAGTCACAGAGAAATTCAAAGATCATCTCTATGGAGCCCAGTTCACAGTGAAGACAGACAACAATCCCCTTACTTACGTCTTGACGACAGCCAAGCTTGACGCCACGGGGCACAGATGGCTTGCGGCGCTTGCAGCCTTCAACTTCGACATCAAGTATCGGCCCGGTGCTAACAACATTGATGCTGACACCCTGTCGAGGTTGCCTGACCACAGTACTGAGCACACAGAGGAGGACATGTCAGCTGAAGTTGTGCACACCATCTGCGGAGCTGTCAGCTGCCCAGTCGTCGACACGCACTGTCTGTCAGCTGCAGCCGTTGATGTTCTTGATCAGCCAGAAGGCCAAGACTCTGCTGATATGACCGACAAGGACTGGAGACGAGCGCAGAACGAAGACGAAGTTATTGGCCCATGGATGACGGTCATGAGGAACAAGAAAAGACCGCGACGCCAAGACTTCCCAGCAACCCCAGAGCATAGTGCAATGCTGAAGAACTTCGACAGTTTCCAACTGCGACGTGGGACTCTCTACAGGGAAACCACAGTGAAAGGTGAAGCTCATCGGCAGCTGGTCTTGCCGTCAGCTTACATCAAGAGAGCCCTGCGAGGGATCCACGACGACGTTGGACATCCCGGACGAGACCGTACGACCTCACTGGCACGTGATCGGTTCTGGTGGCCTGGCATGGCACGAGATGTGGAGACCTGGTGCAAAGACTGCCCCCGTTGTCTGCGCAGAAAGGCGGTTGGAGACAAAGCACCCCTCGTGAACATTGTCACCACGCAACCACTAGAACTCGTGTGCATGGACTTCTTGTCAGTCGAGACATCGTCAGGAGGGTACCAGAGTATCCTAGTTATCACAGACCACTTTACTCGCTTTGCGCAGGCTATTCCAACTCGCAACCAAACCGCTCGTACGACTGCGGAAGCTCTGTTCAACACGTTTGTGGTCCACTACGGCTTTCCGAAGCGGCTTCATGCCGATCAAGGTGCAAACTTCGAGAGCCAAGTGATCCAGGAACTCTGTAAGATAGCTGGCATTGAGAAGTCGAGATCCTCAGCTTACCATCCTATGGGGAATGGGATGACGGAGAGGTTCAATCGGACACTCCTGACCATGCTTGGAACTCTCGAGACAGACAAAAAGAGAGATTGGCACAAGGCAGTCGCCCCGCTCACCCACGCATACAACTGCACCACTCATGAGAGCACAGGATACTCACCGTATTACCTCATGTTTGGGCGAGAGGCAAGACTACCGATTGATGCGATGTTTGGCATCGACAGAGGAGATGGTGCCAAGAGCCACACAAGCTATGTTGCAGACCTGAGGAAAAATCTGCAGGATGCCTACAAGACAGCAGCCAGTGCTGCAGGTGAAGCACAGCGACGCCAAAAAGATCGCTATGACTTGAGATCCAGAGGAGGAACATTGCAAAGTGGTGATAGGGTACTAGTCAGAATCCTTGCGTTTGAAGGAAAGCACAAACTGTCAGACCGTTGGGAAAAGGACGTCTATGTAGTGGATTCCCAGCCAAACCCCGACGTGCCCGTGTTTGTAGTATGCAAAGAAGATGACATAACCCACAAAAGGACACTTCACCGGAACCACCTCTTACCTATCGGTGCAGGCCAAGAAAGAGATGATCCTTCCTCCAGGAAATCAAGCACTGACCCGAGACAACAGCCACCCAAGGAACAGAAAGCTGCACCAGCAGGAGCAGCACCCACTCCATCTGACACAGACACAGCTCACACTGAAAGTGACAACAGAGAGACTGATACTGTCACTGTGGAAGTTCAGCTGAGTGACACCCGGAGTGAGGAGACAGCAGTCAAAACTACTGTGACGGAACAGGGAGAACCAGCTGAAGCAGAGTCCCTGCAACCTCCTGGTGACGATCATGGTCAGGCTGCAGGTGACAGGGAGACAGACTCAGGCGGTGACGACCAGCCGTCCACTGATGATGTTGAAGGTGGAGAGTCGAGTCAGCCCACAGAAGAAGAGACACGACAAGATGAAACTAGACCAGAAGAAACCGCCGCAGAAGCCGAGCTACAAGAGGATGAGACTGAAGCTGCTGCTGGAGATAGCGAACAGGGCCCTGTGTTACGTAGATCCAGTAGGGTGAGACAAGCTCCTCGGTGGATGACGAGTGGTGACTTTTCCATGGCACAACAAACAGTTGGTCCGGAATGGAAGAGAAAGATAGCATTCTTGTCCGAGCTGTTAGATAGTGGAAGAGTTCAGATGGACCCAGCGACTTTGTCAGAGACAATAGCATCGATACTTACCAAGTAAATGCTTACCTGTCATGAGTTTCGCTGACTTATGTGAGAATAAAGCATATTCCCACGACTCGATGCTGACTTCACTTTTTTTGTTATGATATTGGCTAGAGTAGCGTAAGGTACAAAGAGCCAGATCAATATGTTCACATTCACGGATGTTCGTTGTCTTTTCACCAGTATTATGGGATACAGACGATGCATTTTGGCCATAAGTATTACTTGTACATAGCAAGAAAAATCCTGTTTTCAGTAAATCATTTTTCTTAAATTATTTTCATGCAAGTATTTATGTTGTGATTTTAAGAATTGTAAATAGAATTTGACTCTAATTACTTGTGGAAATGACGCGGACGCCATTTCACAAACAGGGGGTGAATGTGGCAGAGTGTATGAAGTATGAATGAAGCAGAATGAATGAGCAGATGAGAGGAAGAGAGTTTGTGTTGTTTTGCAACTGGTTTGTGGCTGGTTGTGGCAGACATGATAAATATACTTAAATATATAGTTACAATATATTATATAAGTTAATAACATAAAATAAACAGATTCCTTTTAGTAACATGCATTTCATTTGTAAATATCTCATTAATAGTAAACATAATTTATTAGTAAATAGTGCAGAAAAGGTCTTTAGTAAATTAGAAATATTCTTGTGTAAATATAACTATATGTTGGATCAGTAACTAACTAGTAGTCAGTAAGTTTCATAGATTTTGGTTTAGCCTTTTCTAAAAGGGACATTATCAATATCATGCAGCCATAGTGGCCTGCAGTGTGTATCCCACGTGAGCAATAGTCACCCATTGTGACTACCTGGTATGTGTTATACAGTATGAACTGTACTCATTTCTTGAAACTGGTTTTTTGGGCTCAGTTCAGTCACTTATACCTGTAACTGTGGAACGGTGAACTTGTCCATTGCACTGTTGATCCACCTTTTCATATTTTGGAGTCACCTTTGTCACGAAGTCAAGGTATGTTTTGTACATCATATTTCTGTATATCTTGGCAGTAATTAGTAGCTTTTATATCCAACCTTTTCTGTATGAATTCCTGTTTTATATCTGCAGAACTTGTCTTTGTTTTTAGACTGAGTACTTCTCAAATTCATTCTATACCTTTGGAACTGGACACCCATGTTACAGTGAAGCACAGATGAATGTATTATTCCATTTGTGTAGAATCATGTTTGTACGTGCAAGACTTAGTAAATAATTATTAGTTGCAAAATGTAGCTACATGTATAGTTAACATAGTTCTGATGATAGTTTTATACTGTTTCAGGGTGCACTTCGTACTTCGTACTTCCTACTTCGTACCTCGTACTTTGTACTACGTAATACAGTGTGTACCGTCATACATACGTACGTGCCTCACTATGGAGACATACAGTTGTATGTGGTAATAAAAAGCCTTGTACAAGCAAGCACATTGCCTCGCTTCACTGATTGACTGGCTGTCCACAGAGAACCCCAGTGGTGTGGTGTTCATATATACCCCCTACGCACCCAATCCGTAACATTTAAATGATTTGAGATCTATTGCTCTCCGGCACTTCTCAAGTGATGAAAGTGTTTGAGAGACTATTCTGAACCCACCTAGAGCTCAGGTTGCTGTTTTTCAAGATCCACTTCAGTTTGCCTACCAATTAAGAATTAGTGTTGAAGATGCACTACTGTACTGTACATGTTTCACAGAGTCTATTCTCGCTTAGAAAATGCAAACAGTTCGGTCAGAGTCATGTTTTCAATGAACTTAAATTCATCTACTGGATCCTGGATCATAGACTATCTTACCCACAGACCTCAGTTTGTTAGACTGCACAATCAGACTATTTCTGACACTGTCTGTACAATCACTGGAGCTCCTCAGGGAACAGTGCTATCTCCCTTTCTGTTCACACTATACATAGCCGATTGCAGACATGCAGACTAGTCTTGTCATCTTCAGATATTTTCAGACGATTCTTCCATCGTTGGTTGTATTCTCAACGATGATGACTCTGCATACAGAAGGGAAGTTTCGCATTTTGTGTCCTGGTGTGATTCAAATTTCCTGCAGCTCAATGTCATCAAGACTAAAGAAATAGTTATTGATTTTAGAAAGAAGTAAGTCAGTCCTGTTCCTGTTGTCATCAGCGGCGTTAAGCCCTAAATAACTAACTAACTAACTGTTGTCATCAGTGGACAGGAGATTGAAGTTGTTAGTTCTGATAAGTTTGGGGCGTTATTGTGGACAACAAACTGAGCTGGAAAGAGAACTCAGACCTTCATTACAGGATGTCTCAGTCTAGGCTTTTCTTTCTGAGGAAGTTAAAATCTTTTAATATTTGTGAGAAGATGCTGTGTATGTTTTATCAAAGTGTAGTGACCAGTGTTTTTTAATGCCTGTGTTTGTTGGGGCGGATGTGTTTCGAGGCATGATGCTGGTCGTTTTGACAAGATTGTGAAGAAAGCCACTTCTTGTGTTGGGTTTAGCCTGGACTCCCTAATTGATATGGTTAAGCGCCGCACTATCCGTAAAACACATGCCATCATGACCAATGACACCCATCCCCTCTTCAGCACATTTAAAACACAGCAGAGTAGTTTTAGTGCTCGACTTGTGGCTGTCAAGTGTAGCACCGAACGATTCAGACGTTCTTTTGTACCCGACAGTCATACGCCTCTACAACAAATCTGTATAATCAGTAGGGGATGTTTTAGCTGTATCGCTCCCTAGGGTGTGTGTGTGTGTGTGTGTGTGTGTGAAAGACTTATGTACCGGTACGCGAGGTGTGTGTGTGTGTGTGTGTGTGTGTGTGTGTGTGTGTGCACATGTGTTCATAAGACTTTCATTTGTTTGTACGTGAAGTTTAAGTTTTTCACAGGTGAGACATCTGTTAGTGCAAGTTTTGTCATTATTTTGTCTTATTATTATGTTTCATGGTGGCCTATAATTTCCCTTCTGGGATTAATAAAGTAATTTGAATTGAATTGAATTTGCACTGAATATATGACAGAAAATGTCCACACACTAATTGTAACAAGGATGACTGTGGGTTTTTGTTGTTGTTTTGGGGGGGGTTGTTGTTGTTGGTGGTGGTGGTGTTGTTGTTGGTGTTGTTGTTTTGTTTTGTTTGTTTTTTTGGTGTTTTGTTTTTTGTTGTCTGTTTTGTTTTTTGTTGTCTGTTTTTTTGTTTGTTTGTTTTTTGGGGGGGGGGGGGGGGGTATTACCAATATTCATGTTGCTTCAGTATTCCAGTCTCTGATGTATCTGGATCGGTGTAGTACTTGTGATACAGGAGTGAAAAGCCAGGTCATCGATAGAGCAGGGTTTTTTGTTGTTGTTGTTTTCTCTCTCTCTTTTTGAGCCTCAGTTGCATGCATGGATGCATCAGACTTTGATTCTCAACTTTTTCCTGTTTTTTTCTGTTGTTTTTTTGTTGTTGTTGTTGTTGGGTTTTTTTTTTTTTTGTTTGTTTGTTTTTTTTTGTTTGTTTGTTTTTTTTTTTTTTTTTTTTGGGGGGGGGGGGGGGGTCGTGCATCCATTCTTCATTGGCTCGATAGAGCAGTTTGCACACCTTCCCAATAATACTGTGATTTTTTTTCATGCGTGTCATCAAAATAAATTTTTTTATTCTGTTTTTGGTATATATATATATATATATAAACGACACCATGACAAAGACGAGGACAATGTGCATGCATTACACACATAAGCCTAAATGGACTAGCTTGAAAGATAAACTAATAGTACTGTCACAATCAAAGGCCATGGAGGCACCTTTCAATGTAGGTGTGCATATAAAAAATAACCCAAAAAAAAAAACTGGCAATGTGGAGCACTGAGGACAGCAAGCTTGTGCACACCATTTAACAGTAAATTATGTATACACATGAGCAAAGTAATCTGTATCTAAGGAGTTACAGCTATTTACACACATATTCCGCAAGAATTTGACTAGAGCACAAGGTGCGGTCTGATGGCCTTATAACGACTGGTCAATTTCTCTAGCATCATTCATACAAAACTTGGACTCTACAAGTGCAAAATTTTTTTCTTTAGCGTTCATGCATGCACTTTACACACACATACACCCACAGACAAACACGTACACACACAAACAAGCAAACTCACTCACAAACACATTTAAACAAGTGGTTGAGTATGCCTACCTGCTCAAATATAATGACAATGGAAGCAACATTTATGCTATAAGCATTTTGTAGGGAAGCCTTTCGGATGTAAATTTCTCTATGTTACCAGATATTGTATGGATGTAACGTTCAATGGCATATCTATGTTTTAACATCTGTAAAAATGCAGCTTTGTTAGGAACAATATTATGTAGTTTGGATTTATATATATGGAACTTGGTTAATAGAAGAATCAAATCAAAAACTTTGTCAGTTTTGAATTGGTGCTTAATACCAAAAATTACCAGGATGTCAGAGAAGACCATGTTCATACAATGTTGACACTTTTCCTGGAGCAAACATAACACATCAGCCCAGAATTTTTGGACAAATGGACAATCCCAAAATAAATGCACAAGGTTTTCTTCCTCCGCATCACAAAATGTACACTTCGCGAAATCCGAAATTCCGCGTAGGTAGAGATATCTATTTGTAGGTAACAATCTATGCAGCAGTCTAAGCTGGAACCATCGAAGTTGTGTGTCCAGTGTGGTTTTAATAGGTTTGAGAAAAATATGTTTCCAATTAAAGTCACTTAAAAAACGTTGTTCCCACCTCTGAATACACGATGGGGCAGAGTGGGCGTTTGTTAAGATTAAGTAAACTCGTTTGTTATCGCCTTTCATTATCAGGTTCCATACTTTTGAAAGACTGGAATTCTGAATGCCCAAGCCAGCTTCCAGGTCACATTTGCACTTAAATTTCTCAATGGCACTAACAATACCATTACAATACCATTGTACAAGACGAAGTTCGTTGTTAAACCTGGGTATTGAGTCTTAAGTTCCTGGAAACTGAAGAACTCTCCATCGTCATTTACTAGGTCTCCTATCACAAGGATTTCTCTCTCCACCCATTCTCCAATATGGACTGTTCTTTTATCTCGAAGAATGTTAATGTTATAATGAATAGGCTCCAACAAAAACTCTTCTACCTTTTTTGGTGCACAAGTGGTACAAAGTTTCTTGTAATGTTTGGCGACATCCCTCCAAAAATTATTTTTACATCTGATCATAACAAGATTCGCATATTCACTTCCATACTTCGCTAAATGTTTGATATCAGAGCAAGTGCTAAATACTAAATCTTTAAGAAGAGACTCCACACCAAACACCCTTCTCAGCCATCCTATCTTCAGACTAGCTATAAAGGAGTAGACATTCAACATTCTTAACCCTCCCTGTTCATAGGCCGAAGACACAAGTGACTTCTTTATTTTGGCTCTTTTCCCACCCCACAGAAATTTGAAAAGGCAGTCTTCAAGTTCCTTCAGAAAAATCTGTGGAGGATCTGGGATGTTCATTAATAAATGGACAATTTTAGACATTACCAAAGTTTTGATTACTACTATCTTGCCAAGTGGTGTCAGCTGTCTCCTCGACCATGATGAAAGAGTACGTTGAATATCCATTAGCTTATTTTCATAATTTAAAGTAACAATATCTTTTATCTGTGTGGAAAAGAAAACCCCAAGAACTTTAAATATTCCCGGGTTCCAAACAAGTCGTAACTGCGGCATGAATGTAACAGAACGGTTTTTCTTAGCGCCAATCCAAACCACCTCCGTTTTTTCGAAATTTATTCTCAATCCCGATATAGAGGAAAATAAATCTAGACATTTTACGCATTTTTCAAATGACTTCCTGGTACCATCTAAGCATATAGAGGTATCGTCAGCAAACTGAGATAACAGGGCTTCTACTTTGTCATTTACTTTGATTCCTTTAATATCTTTATTGTTTCTAATCAGAAGAGACATGATCTCTGCACAAATAAGATAGAGATACGGCGAACAGGGGCCCCCCTGCCTCACACCTCTTTCTATACTAAACCATGAGGTGTACTCGCCATTCACTGTCACACATGCACTGATATTATGGTAGAAAGATTTTATCCAACGTGTTATGTCGGGACCAAAATTAAAGAAATCTAGTGACTTTTCGATAAATGACCATGCAATACTGTCGAAGGCTTTTTCAAAGTCAATAAGTAATAGAAGACCCGGTATATTATGAAACTCCGTATGCATGAGTATATCATATAACCACCTTATATTTTCTCCAATAAATCTCCCCGACATAAACCCTTTCTGGTCTGGATGAATAATCTTCGGTAAAACTGACTTTAACCTCTCGGCGATAGATGCCGATGCAATTTTATACGCCGTGTTTAAAAGAGTAATTGGTCTCCAGTTACTCAAGAGCATTTTAGACTTTCCCTCTTTGGGGATACATGTTATGACCCCCCTGACGCTGAGTCACAGACATTTGTCCTACTTGAAAACCATAATTAATGGATCGTACAAGGAAGTAGCCTATATCCGACCAGAAGAATTTGTAAAACTCTGTAGTATAACCATCAGATCCGGGGCTTTTATTGTTTTTCATCCGCTTGAGAGCGGCTAAGGCTTCATCTACCGTAATACTACCTTCCAAGGAATCTTTTTCTTCTTCTGACAAAGATGGCCCATTTACTGTATCCACTAAGTTAACCTGACTAATAGAAGCCTCTCTGGAAGCGTAGAGTTTTTCGTAGAACTGTCTGGTTTCTGATACAATTGAAGCATGATCAGAAGTTTCTTCACCATTATCCTTCTTTAGACAATACAGTCGAATCCGCTTAACAGGACGTCGCTTAGTAGGACTTCTCTTATAAGGACCCCCTAAAAAATGTCCCTGCCAAAGTTGTTCTTTGTGATTACTTATAATAACTCGCATATCAGAACCTCTGCTATCAGAACCTTCGCCTATAGGAACCACACTTGCTTGCTCCCCACACGACCTTCCCTCGGATATAAAACCTTTTGCTCGCGTAAAGGTAACTAGGCCTAACTCAGGTTCTTATAAGCAGGTTTAGAAATCGAAAGTGGAAGTTATCGTTTCCAGGAAGTGGGCTTTCTTTTGGGGGAAAGGGAACGGTTTCGTTTTCGGTTTGTGTACATCACTTGCAAGAAACATGGCAGAAAGGAAGTGAAAAGCTCTCTCGCTCAGACGCAGAAATCTATGCAGCAGCAACATTGCTTCAAACTACCATTGTAGTGTATACAGCTGTTGGTGACACCACTAGAGAATGGAGACCGCACATGCCACTGTTCTCAATTCCTGGAGTTGAGATCAGCCAGGACATGGTGTATTTGCGAAACCTTTGCGGTCATTTTGAACAGGTAGTTTGTGTACAGTGAAGTGTTGTTCATGGCATTCTGCATCTGAACCCCAACAAGTAAAGTAAACCACTCCAGACTGGTATTAGATGGGAAACATGGTGCTCTAGCATGAGCCCATGTGTTTGTGTTTTTTTTTCTTTATGTCAATTCACTTTCAAAAGCTTCCAAGATTTAGGAATGATAAATAAGAATATTTGGTTTATGATTTTAGTTGTTTCCTGCTGAATCTGAGTGAATAGAAACAGCCGAAAACCCATTATTAATTTTTCTTTAGCAAAAAAAAAAAAAAAAAAAAAAAGTGTTCGTCCTCAGTTTTTTTTTTTGTTTTTTTTTCTCACTTTTTTGCATGAAAATTTTGCATGAAAAGCATTTTTTTTTTTTCGGATGTTTTGTTTTGGCTGACGGTCTTTTATGGAACTATCAGCGCAAATGTAAAATATTTGTGTTTCCTTTATGATTGATAGTGCCAAATATTAAATAAAAAGCCGATCTGAAATATTTGTTTAGTCATTTTGTCAGAATTTGACTGCACGTTATTTAAAGTTTTGGTGGATAAACAGGTTTGAAATACATACCGACTTTTCTTTCCTATACTCCACCGCTTCCCTGCTCCCTGCCCTCTCTAAAGCTTTCTCTGACGCTTAAAAATCAGACAAGTCTGTTTAATTTGCGTATTACTTTCATGTTTGTCTCATTAAAGTCCAAAAGACAGTTTGGAAGAATACTCTCTCTCTCTCTCTCTCTCTCAAGAAATACAACTCTGACTATATCATTTCTGATATAATCATAAACCAGATATTTTTTGTCTTTGTCCAAAAATATTATTAAATACTTTTTATTTTTTATTTGTATTTTTTTTATTACTTTTTGTCCCCATTCGGGGAATAATACCAATATTCTGCAAATAAGTTTTATGATAATGTGTGTCTAGCTAGCAGAAAGAGGCTGAAAGGAAAAAAAAGAGAGGGAAGAGAAATAAGAGAAGTATCATTGACCTGCCATCTTCTCCTTGCTATTTTCTTCTTTTTTTCGGTTATAAGAACACACAATTCCATAACGACCTTATAACCGATTTCTCGCTTACAAGGGACCTCGCTTATAAGAACACCTTAATGCATGTCCCTACGAGGTTCTTATAAGCGGATTCGACTGTACATACTTTTGTCCACGAAATTCCTTTTCTCTAAACTACAAAAATACTCAGAGTTTCTTTCCGCTTCTTGTACCCATTTAGCTCTGGATCTCACAATCATGCCATCAATATATTTCTTCCTTAGGGTTTGAAGTGCTTCTTTTTTCTTTTCAAGTAATAGTCTATTGCCATCATTAACGCATGCTTCTATCTCCTGTATTTCTTTAATTAAAAGATCTTTTTTCCTCTCTTCTTTATTCTTATAAGATGCATATGATATTGTTTTCCCCCTAATCTCTAGTAACAACATTTCAAAAAAGAGCTGATCATTTATTACCAGCTGTAGTAAGTCATTTGGCACATTGCCTAATGCCTATGTTTTGTCAGGGGCGCCGGAACCGGGGGGGGGGGGGGGAGGGGGGGCAGCTGCCCCCCCCCCCCCCTGTACCCAAGCAGGGGGGGCAAGAGTGTCTTTTCCCTGATTGCCCCCCCCCCCCCCCCCCCGCCGCTTTTCACTTTTTTCGGGCAACGTCCTGGTTCGTAAAGGTTTTTTGTCTACGCAGCATTTGATCCCCCCCCCCCCCCCCCCCGCTTTTCACTTTCTTCGGGCAACGTTCCCCCTCCGAGATTCTGCCCCCCCCCCCTCCCCCCAACATCTTCCGGCGCCCCTGGTTGTCTATTATATATGGGTACCCCATATTGTTTTTTAAGATCCAGAATAACCTTTTTAATCTCCTCAACATACGTTCTATCTTTCAGCAATGAATTATTAAATTTCCAGTAGGTCCGAGCCTTATGGCCAGTGCTTGCTTTAAACTCTAGGAGAATCATACTGTGATCTGATCTATAGCCCTGTTTTATTAGCGTTTTGTTACATCCACCATTAGGCTATCAGACACTAGGAAGTAATCAAGACGTCCTTGCTGACAAGAGTTAAAACGTCTCCAAGTATATTGCTTAAGTATATCAGGGTTAAATTCTCTAAAAACATCCACGAAATTCCATGCGGACATAATGTGGTGCAACATTTTCCTAGCCTAAGGGCGACTGATGGATGAGTATCTAAACACATCAAGTTTTGGATCTATGACAACATTCCAATCGCCCCCCCACAATAATATGCTCATTATCAAACTTGTCCACATCTTTCATGAGTGCTTCAAAAAATGAGGGTGAATCTGTACCACTGGGGCCATATACATTAACCAGCGTAATGCGCTTACACATCAACTCCATGTCAATTACTAAGTAACAACCGCCCCCACCACGTATGACTGAATGTACCTTATAGTGGAAATTGTTATTAAAAAAGATTCCAACACCCTTACTATTTGTATTGTAAATACATTCATAACCCCACTGGGAGCGAATAAAGTTCTCGGAGTCAGACTTCAAGTGCGTTTCTTGTAATAAAAGGATATGTGCTTTCTGGTTCCGGTCCTCAGAAGTCAAACCGGCACATCTTTCCTCTTATGATGATCCCCAATACCATTGACATTAAAGCTAAGAATTCTTAAACCTGTTTTACTAGTCATTATGTCTGTTTGAATTTCTAAGGCAATAGTGGAGGCTTCCACAAGTGTAAGTTATCAGTGTTAACCCAATGAGTACAAAGAAAAAAAGCATGACTGGCATAATCAACCAAAAAGAAATCACACATGTTGACAAACATACAAACACAAAAATGAAACATGAAAGTATATATATATATATATATATATATATATATATATATATATATATATATATGACAAGTGAACCTCGCTCAGGTGACAGCCCACATTATCTGTCTAAGAGGACACTTATGCCTGCAGTACCCAGTGTATTACACACAAAGGTCATATGTATACCTGAATGGAGGTGGGGTACAGTACTGTTGTCCAGACCATTTTATGCATATTTAGTTGTATGATTTCCCTAAGGATAAAAACTAGAACTAGAAAGGAAGGGAGGAAGGAGATAACAAGCATTTTCTATATGCTCAGAACATGCTCAGAACAGTGTATCAAGGGAAGTAACAAGGTAGCAAGACCATTTCCATAAAGACACAATAGCCCAGCAATTGGTGATCGGTCCAAACTCACAGTACTACAGTGAATGGTACAGGATGGCAATTGCAAAGAATAGCACACGAAAACAACTGGAGCCACCCGCACGCACCCCGACGGGCGCCCCCGGCTCCGCTCGACGCAAAGAGGCGCAAGACACACCCGCCCACCCACCCCGACCACTCCCTCCCCAAAAACATGCACAAAACATCCCTGAATGACCGGCGACCACGGCCCGAGCAGTCGCCGGCACGCCACTCCGGCCACGTGCAAACAGCTTCATACGAAAGTCTGGGAGCCATTTGCACCAACCAAAATGGCGCGCAGACGACCGCCCGGGCCGCGGCCGCCGGTCACCCAGGGACACCCCGTGCATGCCCCCGGGGAAGGAGCGGCCAAAGCGAGCAGGCAAGGGCGCCCCTAACTCGGGAACCAAGCCAATGATACGTCTTGGCTTGGAGTCCATGCCTCTACAGAACCTGTAGGAAACGAGAAATGTGTGGCAACTCAAAACGATGTCCTTTGTAAAACAAAAGAACAGCCTAGAATGGTCAAGAATAACGTAGCGTTTACGGCAAGCATACTCTGGCAGTAAAACTGACTGTGAATAAATCATAGCAAGGGCTTTTGTTCCATTCGAGTAACCCCAGTCACGTGGCTAAGAGGTCGAGGTCGTACCTTTAGCCACAGTTCCAAACTACGTGTTTCTGGGCGAGTGAAAACTGTGATGGCAAGAGCATAGCAACTGGTACCGTCATATGCTCATACCCCATAATATTGGGGGCAAATTACTTTTCGCGGATGGCGAGTGGCCCTGAAAATGGCTAGAGGCTAAAATTCGTTTTCGTTGATTTGACCTTGGTTTCGAGTCTATCAGCAGAGACCCCGCCCCTTTCCGGTCGTGGACCGAGACAAAATAAAAATGGTGGCAGTTTTGCTACGCTCCCGAGCTGCAGTTTGTGTTTTGGTGAAAATTGAGGAATATTTGCATCGGTGACGTTTACAAGAAATGTCTGCATCTTTTACAACGATATGGTATGTGACTGTAAGATTGCTGTCTTTGTTTAGTGTAATCATGAGTAGATAATAAATTTCTTTTCTGTGAAGCGGACGGAGTACGTCGCGAAACGTTCCGTGTCGGCAAACTTGTGTTAGGCCTACGCTAATCATCTCCGGTTAAAAAGTAGGAAACGTACACCACATCAGAAGTAGAACTAACACACGAGAACAAAGTATTCTCCTCGCTTTTGATAGTGACGCAATCGACGGCTGTACCGCCTGACTTTCAACGCTCTTTCTCGGCTTGTAATGTGTAACCAGTCAGTGACGCAACTGAAACTTGACGTCAAGTACTTTGCAAACAGCTTCAGTTTAAGAGTAAACGCAGAAACATGTAGAATCAATCGGGAACCATTTCACAATAAGCGCAGAAAGAGAGGTGGTCCGAAAGGTGGTGATTTGGCATCTGCTGATTGAAAAATTTAGAGTCGATTATTCAAGATTCAGCACTACTACTACTTTAAACTGCTGGTCGGACTCAGCTGGGTTGTTTTGGTAAGAAATCATCTATAGATCTGGACCACGGAAGCATGGAAGGGGTTTCGTCTTTTGTTTGTTGCTGTTGTTTTTAAATTGTGGGAAGTTTATTTTTTTATGATGTGCTTGTGCACAAGAACTGGTACATGTATAATTATGACTTTTGTCAGACATTATGATTAATGAGTTACTGAGGCAATGTTATTGTTGTGTTATGTTTACCAATCAACTAAAAAATCATTTCTTTTGCCAGCTTTAGGCTCTCAGTCACCCACAGCAAGTGGCACCCAAACTGACCATGACATCACAACTGGGGAGAACTGTTGACCAAGGATGAAGATAATGGGATAAGTGGATTCACTGACACTGATGTCTCATGGAAGGTATGGTGTGTGGTACAGGTGGTGCAGTGCTTTTTTTCTGTTAGAGCAACTGTTAGCTTTGTGTACATTTACACACATTTATTTACTATTGCTTGAGCACTTGTAAGTCAGTTAGTTAGTGGTCCTTGAACTTGGTTGTTTCTCTGTTGAATGGGAACTTGCTGTCCATTAGTTATCTAGAACAACTGCCATGCATCAAGCTGAAAATGTGTAGGTGAATGTGTAGTGTAACTTTTATGAGATTCATCCACTAGAATGTTTTCCCGCTCCTGAATTGAAGTGGTATTGATCTGCATTTGATATATGCAAAGATGTATGCAGTGTTTATTGTGATGTCATTCTGTTACAGGATGAGGACCATACCCCAAAACACAAGTAGAAGTAAGTGCTTTACTTCATATACCTATTTATAATCAGGAAAATGACTTATGTAGGCTGCTTTATAATACCCTGTTAACTCACAAAGCCTCCTTTTGTCCATGAGTTTCAGTTACCTATGAAATAGTGTAAATTTCTGTGAATATGATATATATACAAAAGTCTCCATACACATATTTGGACATGCAGCAAATGTAACCTCAACCGCAACTGTAGTCTAATGAAAACAAAGCTCACCAATCTGCATCTTCTAGTTCTAGTTCTACAAGAAACAGCAACACACTGTTGTTCTGATTTTGTGAAGTTATTCTTGAGGAATTATTGTATTAGGATTGTGGAGTCACTGAACAATTGTTCTGTTCATGTTTGGTTTTAATGGCAACTTAGAATCCCAAGTAATGCGTTGACCCAAACTTTCTGTCTTTTACCAACTTCAGGTTATCAGTCACCTCCTGAATGTGAAACAGTAGCTGACAATGGCATCGACAGTGTAAGAAAGAGCTGCTGCTGAGCAAGATGATGGGAAAGTGTGGTGACAGTGACACTGATGTCTCAAGGAAGGTTTGGTCTCATTTGAGTCTGGTGTGTTCTGGTGCTCTTTGTTATTTTCTGTTAGTGTTGGCTTTGTTTACATGTGAATGTTTTCTCCTAAACCTGATCTAACATCTGATCTGTCAGGATGCTTGTATGTTTTCTCAGTAGAGTCATCTAAAAACTGCCACACATCAGACAAACAAGAAGAAATGCAGAGGTAAACATTGACTGATAAATAACACTTTGAACAGTCTTCATAAATACTGCTTGTTTGACATTAGTGGGGCCTATTGTGTACCATATTACATGTGTATAATACATGTACACAGTTGTGTGTATAAACACCCCCCACCCCCACCCCCTGTTGCTAGTTTTGAGCAAGGAGCACTGACACCCCCCCCCCCTCCTCCCACCACACCACCAACCACCCCCACCAACCATGCCCCACTCCCAACCATGCTGTGATCAATTTATATTTTCTGTGCTCAGGTTCATGTGGAACTGTATGACTGCCTGCTGCTATCACATCTAGAACAGCATGTGAACGCCCTTTGGACCATTCACCCATCGAAGTACCCAGGGGAAGACAAGAAACAACCATTCTCAGGAAACGCATTGAAGAGGCTGCAAAGAGAATTTGAAATTTTGAGGCAAGGAGATAAGCCTTAGGCAGTCCTAAATGCATGTACATTATTTGTAGGCCAACATGGGAGAGTTTTACACCTACATGTATGCACACCAACATGAAAGCATTTAACCTAAAACTTGTGGAAGCATGTAAGGAAAAAAATCGGTGAACTGTGCTGCTTTGGTTTAACCTGTGTCAATGTCCAGACAAATTAGGGATCCTAGCCTTTCTTTTGGAAATGTGAAAGTTATGTTGTAGTGCAGTGTGTGGTAGTGCAAGTGGTCTGTATATTGTCCCACACTGTCATCTTTCATATATCTCACAGCTTTTACCTCTTTCATCAGGCACATTGCCTACAGCGAACTTAAAAAGAAAAATAGATGTGTGATCTCTTGATACATGAAGTGTGCAATGCTGATTATTTGGGTTACTGTCCAGAACAGCCCTGACGAAATGTGCAGTATGTATGCAAATATTAACTCAAGGAAGTCATTGCCGGAGAGAATGGATAACTTTGACTACTTAGTTTGCATGTGGATTTGTTCCGTTGTTTGGATACCTACAGCAAAGTGTCACAGTGTATCTGAATGAACCGCCAAAGTACACTTTAAGCACACCAGTGTTGTACAGTTAGTGGTTTGGAGAGCGGTGCTCATTGGCATTTTGGGGACGAAAATGTTCAAATAGTATTGACAGTATTTGTTTCAAGTGTTTGACCAGCAGACTTAGGAAAACAAATATTCGTTTGGATGAAGAGGACCAGTTGCTCCTGTCAGCCAAATGAGAGTTGTATGATGTGCTGGGGACATGGTTCTTGTGTCTCTTGTTGAATACACAGCAGGAGAATATACCAGAAGGATGAATATGAAAGATAATTATAATTCCATATTTTCAAATACACAGCCTGTAGGAAACAGTATAACAAAATGACAATACAAATAGCATTACTGAGCAATGCATGTCTTATTTGTCTGTTGCCACCGCCATGTGTGTGTTCAGCCATATGATTCATATTATATTGTGATCTGGCAGTTATATTAGTTGTGCAGGCAGTAGGAATTACAGTTCTATTGCTGCTGTTTCTGTTTGATTTTTTTTTTTTTTTTTTACCTTCCAGGGCTGTTGTCATGAACAAAATATAACTGAATGAATTGTGGAAGTATACCCATTGTAGGAAAATGTGCATGCATGAATCTTTCACAATAAATATGGGGGAAAATGACTACATGTACTATGCATTTTGTTTGTTGTGCAAGCAAAGTGTTGTAGCGTTTTATTTACTTTTTAATTTCTGGCTCAGCATCTGTGTGTGTGTGTGTGTGTGTGTGTGTGTGTGTGTGTGAGAGAGAGTGCTTTTATTAGTTCAGACAGAAGGAAAGAAAATGCACCCATCACACACACCAAAGCACTGGGCACATGGCTGAAGTATGAACAACTAGCCAAAAACTAAAGTGTCACTGGAAGCCACAATTAGGGACAATCTTTGTGATTTTAATGCTCACAGATCATTTTGAGCTGTTTTTGTGGTGTCAGTCATCGCAACACCTAACCACCTGCACAGTTATAGCATCTCAAATGCTGGCATTGAGGCTACAGAAGTGTACTCAGTGACAAGGTGAACACACTGGGCGGAGAGTGTTGTACCAACAGTCGTACAATTTCAATGTTTAGTGTGAGAACGATCTGTGAATTGTGTATTCTCTGAATACAACCGCATTGTCTGATACACATGAAACAACAAATAAAACACCTCCAGGCTCACTCAAACAGCAACGATAAATACAAGATTCTCGAAATTCAACCAAAGATCCTCTATACAATTTATTGGATAGAGGATCTTTGATTCAACTCAGAAAAATGTCATCTTTAACATGACAATAAATCGTCGATAAATTGCAAGCAACAGTCATCCTAACGGATGTTAACTCCGACGGACCAAAGGCTTGATCCGCGACGACGCCAGGTTTCGCGTCTGCCCCACACATGGAGAGAAGACTCTGATCACGCAGTGCATCCACGTAAACTGTGACACGGCATACATTATTTTATTTTATGTTTTAAGAATTAATGGCATCTGTGATTGTGAACCAGCATCTTCGACATTTCATATCTTTGTACCTGTACCTCACTACTATCTCACTGCCCGGCTGACGACATCAGTGTGGGATGATTTCTTTTTCTTTTTGTATGTGTCGGTTCAAACAACGATTCAAGTTACCTCTAGATTTCTAGCATGGCTACAGAAGGTGTACCGCGCGTAAGATCTCGGTTGGCGACGCTATATCTGGCGTAGCAGACTTAGAGCATTACGCCTGTCTACGTAGACTGTGTCGTCTGCTTCGCGTTTGTTTACTGCTGGTACACCACGTGATGTGTCACGTTGTCAAACATGGCGACGAAAAATCGTCGGCTAGACTAACACATATCTACAGGAGTCAGCCGGGCGCTGATTGGCTGACCCTATGACCTATGAATAGATAATATACCGCCCCCGTTTCCTATTTCCGCTGTTTCGCGCGACTTTCGATTTTTTCCGAAACTGCTACCTGCGATCTTTCTTCACAGCTTTTTTTACCAGGAGAGATCATGGAGGGGGTGGGTGGGGTCGTTGACAATTGTAGTGGCCTTCCTCCTGACAGCCTTTATATAAAGATCATCTAGAGAGTACTGACCCAGGCCAACTATCTTTCCTGCCACTCTGACTATACGAGACAGCCTTGCTTTGTTCTTCATGCTGAGACTGCCGTACCAGACAACGATGTTAAATGCCAGTACACTTTCAATTAAACTTCTATATACAGTTTCTAAAATTTCAGGACAAACATTAAAAGCTCTCAGTTTTCTAAGGAGGTACAAACGCTGGTTGGCCTTCTTCACGATAAAATCAGTATTCAGTCTCAGTGAGTGAAGTCTAGTTTGTTGTCTATTATTGTGCCGAGGTACTTAAACTCAGACACTACACTGTACCTCCACAGGGTGGTCAGTCGTTCACAATGACCGGCTGGAAGGGAAGGTCACAGTCTCTTCTTTGGTCGATCACAAGTTCTTTTGTTTTTTTGCACATTTAACTGAAGGAAGCTCTCTGTACACCAGCTAGCTACCATACCAATCAGTGAAAAATAACTGGCAAGGGAGTCTTCGTCATTTAACATGCTAACTAAAGCCATGTCATCGGCAAACTTTAACAAACAGGTTACAGGTGAGTACGCACAACCTTCTCCATACACTTGGCCAACACAGGTGTCAAGGCAACTGGGCGGAAATCATTAGGCTGACAAGCATTTGTTTTCTTTGGCACAGGTATAATAGTAGAGGACTTTCAAGAAGTCGGAACAATATCTGTAAAGTTCTTATCAATGTCTATCATCATGCAAAGTCTAAAACCTCTGGCATTTGTAGATTACGAGGAAATGCCAATGTAAAATTTTAAAACAGAGAGCTTTAGTGACCTTGACCTTGGGTCAAGGTCATTCAAAATGAAGGTTTTAAAAGGTCTTGTGGTTGTCTCTCAGCATGCCAAGTTTGGTGCCTGTACTGTTTGTAGATTCTGAGAAAATGACAACGTTAAAGTTTTCAGGACACACACACACACACACACACACACACACAGACGACGGAGGGTTAATACATAGACTCCCATTGTTACACCAGGGAGCCAACAAAGGACTATCACGCCATATGCAAGAATGCAAGAGCCTGTATAAATATCACTTGTTACGGCTTTGAATGCCCTGCAATCATTTAAGTGATAGATGACGCACTTTTTAACTGTCAAGCATGCACTTGGTTGACCCTACAAAATTGCAGTCAAGCAAGCCCTGGTTGTGCCTTTATATCTCTGCCAGTTGTAATACTCAGCAAGCATACAGCTCACTGCTTTATTTATTACTTTGCTGAAATTCACTACATTTACTAGCCGTGTAGCTAGTAGCATCAGCAAAACATGTAATTCAAGTAATGGCTGTGGAAGGCCATGGAATTTGACACTTATTTTTCTAATAGAGACAGAGTGAGATTGCTTCAATGGCAGGATAAAGAATAAAGTAAATGGCCTCATGTACAGCAAGCACTTGTTAATGCTGAGATGCAGAATGAAGGAGTGGTATCCTGCCATTTGTTGGCTTTGTCCTAAGTCTGTAATAGCTATCGGCAGACTTTTTCTTATGTCATGTACTTACGCTACATTGGTGCCATTTGTTGGCTTTGTCCTAAGTCTGTGATAGCTATTGGCAGATTTTTTCTTATGTCATGTACTTACGCTACACTGATTAGTAAATAATTTGGTTTGTTTTACAGAATCATTGTACTGTTGCCCTCTTATATATATACATGTGCATTTGACAGAGAAGGGTGACTGATAATTTTCAAGCATGTAATTTGTGTTCTTCCATATGATGATAGGAAAAGATGGAATGTCTCTTTCTCAAATCACAGAACATTATAAACTTGGTTACAGTGCACATGAAAATTGATATGTGCATGTGTGTGTGTGTGTGTGTGTGTGTGTGTGTGTGTGTTGAGAGAGAGAGAGAGAGAGAGAGAGATGATGATTATGACACAGGGCTTGCTTTGTTGATTATTTGTTTGTTTCCTTAATTTCTATTCAAGTGTACACCAACAGTTTAATAGAGACAGGGGTAGGGAAAAATGCATTGAGGACTGACAAAGTCTTATGCTGCACATACTAAAATTACAAACACACAAAACTACTTTACAACTGTCCACCCGGTCACATCAGTCGGGTCAGATTCATGGTCAAGTGCACCCTGCACATATTCACTCAATCAACTGTGCCCCCCCCCCCCAAATAAAACAAACAAACAAACAAAAACCCAACAAGCCCCTGCCAAGTTAGCATCCCTTGCCGTGGCTGTCATATTATAGCAGACTAGTTGGACAGAAATGCCTGGGAGATGCTATAACCAAGGAAGTGGACAGTATTCTGCCACATTATCATTACGACAGGCTTTGGGACCCCTCCCCTCCCCACAACTTGCCCTCAAATGACTACTGAATGGAACAGCTGGATAAGTATGTGCACGAAATTCCATCTGTAACGAAAGAAGACTCGCTACAACCGGCGCGATTCTGTTGCAGACAACCCCAGGGTACGCCTCAGGCATAGAAACTGGAAGTAGCAGACGACAGAAACCACAATGACAATGAGCATTGACAGGAAGTAGTAGGTCATAGGGTCAGCCAATCAGCGCCCGGCTGACTCCTGTAGATATGTGTTAGTGTCGGCTAGCCTCTCGAATGGAACAAAAGCCCTTGCTACGATTTATTCACAGTCAGTTTTACTGCCAGAGTATGCTTGCCGTAAACGCTACGTTATTCTTGACCATTCTAGGCTGTTCTTTTGTTTTGCAAAGGACATCGTTTTGAGTCGCCACAAATTTCCCGTTTCCTACCGGTTCTGTAGAGGCATGGGGCCGGGGTCACGACGCGTACGTTGGGGCTTTACGAACGTTCGTAGCGGTACGAACGGTTTCGGTACGAAAATCGAGAGTCACGACGCGTACGTACGGCAATTTTGTTCGTAGGTCCGTTCGTAACTTTACGCCTGCCGTCCCCCGTTCGTAAGTGCAATCGTAGCAACGTCTTTGTGTTTGTTTATGGAAAGAAGACATCGACTTTACCCAGTAACCCCATCCAGAGATATATATGTGTATAAAAAAAAAAAAAATTAATAAAAGAATTTAAACCAACAAACCAACCAACAAGTAAGAAGAGGAACACTTCTGGTGGTGTGATGAATTTTATTTTTTATTTTTATGTGTTTTTCATATGAAGATGAAGATGAGAATGAGTATGAAAAGTGAGTTGAAGTGATGGTTGATTTTTAGTGTGTATCATTGTGAGTTTGTGTTGGTTTGTTATTTGAGTGTAGAAGTGATGTGCGTGGGAGTCTGGGTGTGTGGCTGGGTTCGGAAGTTTATCGTTGTGAATGTGTGTTGGTTTGTTAGTTGTCTGTAGAAGTGGTGTGCGTGGGAGTCTGGGTGTGTGGCTGGGTTTGGAAGTAAAGTTTTTCTGCAGTGTGGTGGAGGTAAAAGTGGTTTGTGTGATCTGTCTGGTGTGGTGTATGTGGGTGTTGTGTATGTTTTCGCTTCGGTCTGTGATTTTGTAATTTTGCTTAGATGAATTTAAAAAAAAAAAAACTTTTGTTTTTATTTCGAAAACTGCTTGGTTTTGCTTATTGTAGGTTGATTGTTTGCTTTTGGTTGTGGGGTGGTAGATCTGTTGTTGATTTTTGTTGTTGTTGTTTTATCTCTCTTCTCCCAAATCAAATTTGTTGTCAAGATTAATTGTCTCTTTAATTATTGTGAAGTGAGAGATGTACATTTTCCCTACAGTAATGGATCAGTGAGTGACTGTATAATATGAATACTCTCTTTCTCTTAGCTTATGAAGTCATGGACCACAATTGTAGAACCTGTTTCTGACCCCCTCCCCCCCCCCCAAAAAAAAAACAAAACAAAAAAAAACAAAAAAAAAACAAAAAAAAACAACAACAAAAAAACCCCACCAAAAACCCAAAAACAAAACAAAAAACCCAGAAAACAAAAACAAACAAACAAACCAAAAAAAACCAACAACAACCACCACCACAACCACAACAACAACAAACAAACAAACAAAAAAGCAATAACAAAAAAAAACAAGCAAAAACAAAAGCAAACAACAAAAAAACAAAAAACAAAAAACCCAACACCTGAATCTATTTTGACATGCGTTTGTGTTGTAGACTGAATACCATGGCGTTTAATTTTGTGTTGTTATTGTCCTCGGTTGTATAAATTCAGTGCCAATCTTTCAGCGCCAGCAAAGCCCTTAATAACAGCGTATACAATCGTTAGTGTCAGTGAGGGACCGGAGAGGACATCACCAACAGTTCAAGTCTTTTTTTCCGTTTCAACACAAGTGCTCCAGTCTGGAACAATCCACACAATAGAGTTTCAGTTTCACTCAGACTAGAGAGAGAACGGCCTTCCTGTACAGACAATGTGTCAGTTGGTGATAGGACATTGGCGTCTATTATCAACGTATTGTATATGTAATGGGAAGAGAGAACGGCCTTCCTGTATAGACAATGTGTCAGTTGGTGATAGGACATTGGCGTCTATTATCAACGTATTGTATATGTAAGGGGAGGGGTGGGGGAGGGGTACGTGATGAACAACGGGGATTAGAACTTAACGCCTTTGGTAACGTCTAAATTTGTGACTGACTTAAAGGGAAACACGCGATGTGGGCGTGAGCCACTGTGCCCAAGTTTCACTCCAAGTGGAGAGGAAGCCGCCTTCCTGTACAGACAATATGTCAGTTGGTGATATGACATGGCGTCTGTAGTGAAGCGATATAGTGAAGGTATTGTAGTTGTACTGTGTGAGCGGTTTCGCATCAGCAACATGGGAGTTTTGACACTAACGCCTTTGGTAACGTCTGAATTAGTTAATGACTGTAAGAGATGGTCACGACAGAGGTGTACGTGCGACATCCCAACATGTCTAGTGTTAGTTGAGCTTTAAACGAAAGATTTCTTCGCCTCGTTCTAGCTCCGTGAGTGTGTGTGTGTGTGTGTGTGTGTGTGTGTGTGTGTGTGTGTGCGCGAGAAATTAAGCTTTCCCGAATGAACTGGCGATTTCTGTAAACTGACAAACAGGACACAGCTGGTTCTACACTCACTGTACTGTTTCCTGGCGTGGTTTCCGTCAGCTCATTTTCACGTCGCGTGATCATCATGGTGGTATTCTCTCTCTCTCTCTTCCCAATACACCCAGCAAGGCAAAGTTCCTTCAGTGCAGTGTGTTGCTGTCATTTTTAACATGTCCGACTGCTACGTGTACTGAACGCGCTGCCACTCACTACAATCTTATTGTAATGTCTACAGTGTGAATCAGGCCATACAGCCTTGCAACAACTGACAACAACCACTCACTACAATCTTATTGTAATGTCTACAGTGTGAATCAGGCCATACAGCCTTGCAACAACTGACAACAACCACTCACTACAATCTTATTGTAATGTCTACAGTGTGAATCAGGCCATACAGCCTTGTAACAACTGACAACAACCACTCACTACAATCTTATTGTAATGTCTACAGTGTGAATCAGGCCATACAGCCTTGTAACAACTGACAACAACCACTCACTACAATCTCATTGTAATGTCTACATTGTGAATCAGGCCATACAGCCTTGTAACAACTGACAACAACCACTCACTACAATCTCATTGTAATGTCTACAGTGTGAATCAGGCCATACAGCCTTGTAACAACTGACAACAACCACTCACTACAATCTCATTGTAATGTCTACAGTGTGAATCAGGCCATACAGCCTTGTAACAACTGACAACAACCACTCACTACATTCTCATTGTAATGTCTACAGTGTGAATCAGGCCATACAGCCTTGTAACAACTGACAACAACCACTCACTACAATCTTATTGTAATGTCTACAGTGTGAATCAGGCCATACAGCCTTGTAACAACTGACAACAACCACTCACTACAATCTCATTGTAATGTCTACAGTGTGAATCAGGCCATACAGCCTTGTAACAACTGACAACAACCACTCACTACAATCTCATTGTAATGTCTACAGTGTGAATCAGGCCATACAGCCTTGTAACAACTGACAACAACCACTCACTACAATCTCATTGTAATGTCTACAGTGTGAATCAGGCCATACAGCCTTGTAACAACTGACAACAACCACTCACTACAATCTCATTGTAATGTCTACAGTGTGAATCAGGCCATACAGCCTTGTAACAACTGACAACAACCACTCACTACAATCTCATTGTAATGTCTACAGTGTGAATCAGGCCATACAGCCTTGTAACAACTGACAACAACCACTCACTACAATCTTATTGCAATGTCTACAGTGTGAATAAGGCCATACAGCCTTGTAACAACTGACAACAACCACTCACTACAATCTTATTGCAATGTCTACATTGTGAATCAGGCCATACAGCCTTGTAACAACTGACAACAACCACTCACTACAATCTTATTGTAATGTCTACAGTGTGAATCAGGCCATACAGCCTTGCAACAACTGACAACAACCACTCACTACAATCTTATTGTAATGTCTACAGTGTGAATCAGGCCATACAGCCTTGCAACAACTGACAACAACCACTCACTACAATCTTATTGTAATGTCTACAGTGTGAATCAGGCCATACAGCCTTGCAACAACTGACAACAACCACTCACTACAATCTTATTGTAATGTCTACCGTGTGAATCAGGCCATACAGCCTTGTAACAACTGACAACAACCACTCACTACAATCGTATTGTAATGTCTACAGTGTGAATCAGGCCATACAGCCTTGTAACAACTGACAACAACCACTCACTACAATCTTATTGTAATGTCTACAGTGTGAATCAGGCCATACAGCCTTGCAACAACTGACAACAACCACTCACTACAATCTTATTGTAATGTCTACAGTGTGAATCAGGCCATACAGCCTTGCAACAACTGACAACAACCACTCACTACAATCTCATTGTAATGTCTACAGTGTGAATCAGGTCATACAGCCTTGTAACAACTGACAACAACCACTCACTACAATCTTATTGTAATGTCTACAGTGTGAATCAGGCCATACAGCCTTGTAACAACTGACAACAACCACTCACTACAATCTTATTGTAATGTCTACAGTGTGAATCAGGCCATACAGCCTTGTAACAACTGACAACAACCACTCACTACAATCTTATTGTAATGTCTACAGTGTGAATCAGGCCATACAGCCTTGCAACAACTGACAACAACCACTCACTACAATCTTATTGTAATGTCTACAGTGTGAATCAGGCCATACAGCCTTGCAACAACTGACAACAACCACTCACTACAATCTTATTGTAATGTCTATAGTGTGAATCAGGCCATACAGCCTTGTAACAACTGACAACAACCACTCACTACAATCTTATTGTAATGTCTACAGTGTGAATCAGGCCATACAGCCTTGTAACAACTGACAACAACCACTCACTACAATCTTATTGTAATGTCTACAGTGTGAATCAGGCCATACAGCCTTGCAACAACTGACAACAACCACTCACTACAATCTTATTGTAATGTCTACAGTGTGAATCAGGCCATACAGCCTTGCAACAACTGACAACAACCACTCACTACAATCTTATTGTAATGTCTACAGTGTGAATCAGGCCATACAGCCTTGTAACAACTGACAACAACCACTCACTACAATCTTATTGTAATGTCTACATTGTGAATCAGGCCATACAGCCTTGTAACAACTGACAACAACCACTCACTACAATCTTATTGTAATGTCTACAGTGTGAATCAGGCCATACAGCCTTGTAACAACTGACAACAACTACTCACTTCAATCTTATTGTAATGTCTACAGTGTGAATCAGGCCATACAGCCTTGTAACAACTGACAACAACTACTCACTACAATCTTATTGTAATGTCTACAGTGTGAATCAGGCCATACAGCCTTGTAACAACTGACAACAACCACTCACTACAATCTTATTGTAATGTCTACAGTGTGAATCAGGCCATACAGCCTTGTAACAACTGACAACAACCACTCACTACAATCTCATTGTTATAGGGAGGAGCTTAAAACTAATACTGTGATACCCAGACACATTGCAGCAGCAAATAAGCAGGTTTGCAATAACCCAGATACACCCCACTTGGGTTTTCTGAGACAAAGAATTGCTGACTGATGTCATATATTTGATTTCATAAAATAAAAATAAAAAACAACCCGACGCTTTTTCTTGATTTTAGTCAGACTTCCAAAAAAGGAAATTCTTGCAATGTACTAGTTTTAATGCACCCCCCACAGTTTTCCTGTTGCAATTAGGACGAACGGTCACGTGTACAGCTGACCCGGATGAACGGCTTTCAGCGTGTACCACAGTGTCTGGGATGTGATGCTGCAGTCTGACTGTAACGATCACGCAACGTTAGCGTTAGCTGGGACAAGGAAGTATGTGTTCTGAAAACCACGTTTGATTGGACAACAAGGAATTCTCGTGTCCTGAAAACAACGTTTGATTGGACAACAAGGAAATCTCGTGTGCTGAAAATTACGTTTGGCTGGAGGATTCGAGCTCATTTGGCGACAGGGAAGGTGTTGTGTGGACCTGTTGTTAACCACCGTCTTTCTCACCTTGAGTATCTGTTGCTATATTCAGGTAGGTGACATTTCTTCACGCTTGTTTGGGGAAACAGTAGTAGTAGTAGTAGTAGTAAGTAGTAGTAGTAGTGCTGCCATAATTATCGTCTTCAACATTGATTGTTGTTGCTTTTTTTTTTTTTAATTTCTTTTTGGGAGTTTTACACAACATCAACAAAACCAATAATATTGGCAGTGTGCAGTGACAGCACAGATGGACAAATTGGTGTAAAAAGATGACAAGCAGGGGTAAGATAACACTGGCATTAAACGGATGATTGAACTATACAGAACATGGCAAGCATTCGCTAATCTAATTACAAAGCGTTTATATAGTAAGCGGCAAAATGAAATTGGTTAGTGTAAGCGAGAATGGACGGAGAAGGTAATGAGTGGGATCGTTTGAAAGAGATATTACCGGCAGACGGTATTTCGGATGTAAAATGGTGGCTGCTGGGTATTAAAAAAAGATGTGACGGTAAAATAAGCATTTGTATTTGTAGCTGAGTATCTAGGCTATCTAATGAAGTGTGTTTTGTGTTTCGGAATTTGGTTAGTGTAAGCGAGAATGGACGGAGAAAGTAATGAGTTGGATCGATTGGAACAGATGTTACCGGCAGACGGTATTTCGGACTTAAAATGGTGGCTGCTGAGTATTTAAAAAAGATGTGACGGCCAAATGAGCATTTATATTTGTAGCTGAGTGTCTAAGCTATCTAATGAAGTGTGTTTCGTGCTTCGGAATTTGGTTAGTGTGGGCGGGAATGAACGGAGAAAGTAATGAGTGGAATCGTTTGCTAGAGATGTTACCGGCAGACGGTATTTCGGATGTAAAATGGTGGCTGCTGGGTATTTAAAAAAGATGTGACGGCAAAATAAGCATTTGTATTTGTAGCTGAGTGTCTAGGCTATCTAATGAAGTGTGTTTTGTGTTTCGGAATTTGGTTTGTGTGAGCGAGAATGGACGGAGAAAGTAATGAGTTGGATCGATTGGAACAGATGTTACCGGCAGACGGTATTTCGGACTTAAAATGGTGGCTGCTGAGTATTTAAAAAAGATGTGACGGCCAAATGAGCATTTATATTTGTAGCTGAGTGTCTAAGCTATCTAATGAAGTGTGTTTCGTGCTTCGAAATTTGGTTAGAGTGGGCGGGAATGAACGGAGAAAGTAATGAGTGGGATCGTTTGTTAGAGATGTTACCGGCAGACGGTATTTCGGATGTAAAATGGTGGCTGCTGGGTATTTAAAAAAGATGTGACGGCAAAATAAGCATTTGTATTTGTAGCTGAGTGTCTAAGCTATCTAATAAAGTGTGTTTTGTGTTTCGGAATTTGGTTAGTGTAAGCGAGAATGGACGGAGAAAGTAATCAGTCGGATCGTTTGGAAGAGATAAGACCGTCAGACGGTTTTCGGACTTAAAATGGTGGCTGCTGGGTATTTAAAAAAGATGTGACGGCAAAATAAGCATTTGTATATGTAGCTGAGTGTCTAAGCTATCTAATGAAGTGTGTTTTGTGTTTCGGAATTTGGTTAGTGTAAGCGAGAATGGACGGAGAAAGTAATGAGTCGGATCGTTTGGAAGAGATGTGACCGGCAGAGGGTATTTCGGACTTAAAATGGTGGCTGCTGGGTATTTGAAAAAGATGTGACGGCCAAATGAGCATTTATATTTGTGGCTGAGTGTCTAAGCTATCTAATGAAGTGTGTTTTGTGTTTCGGAATTTGGTTAGTGTAAGCGAGAATGGACGGAGAAAGTAATGAGTGGGATCGTTTGTTAGAGATGTTACCGGCAGACGGTATTTCTGATGTAAAATTGTGGCTGCTGGGTATTTAAAAAAGATGTGACGGTAAAATAAGCATTTGTATTTGTAGCTGAGTATCTAGGCTATCTAATGAAGTGTGTTTTGTGTTTCGGAATTTGGTTAGTGTAAGCGAGAATGGACGGAGAAAGTAATGAGTTGGATCGATTGGAACAGATGTTACCGGCAGACGGTATTTCGGACTTAAAATGGTGGCTGCTGAGTATTTAAAAAAGATGTGACGGCCAAATGAGCATTTATATTTGTAGCTGAGTGTCTAAGCTATCTAATGAAGTGTGTTTCGTGCTTCGGAATTTGGTTAGTGTGGGCGGGAATGAACGGAGAAAGTAATGAGTGGAATCGTTTGTTAGAGATGTTACCTGCAGACGGTAATTCGGATGTAAAATGGTGGCTGCTGGGTATTTAAAAAAGATGTGACGGCAAAATAAGCATTTATATTTGTAGCTGAGTGTCTAGGCTATCTAATGAAGTGTGTTTTGTGTTTCGGAATTTGGTTTGTGTGAGCGAGAATGGACGGAGAAAGTAATGAGTTGGATCGATTGGAACAGATGTTACCGGCAGACGGTATTTCGGACTTAAAATGGTGGCTGCTGAGTATTTAAAAAAGATGTGACGGCCAAATGAGCATTTATATTTGTAGCTGAGTGTCTAAGCTATCTAATGAAGTGTGTTTTCGTGCTTCGGAATTTGGTTAGAGTGGGCGGGAATGAACGGAGAAAGTAATGAGTGGGATCGTTTGTTAGAGATGTTACCGGCAGACGGTATTTCGGATGTAAAATGGTGGCTGCTGGGTATTTAAAAAAGATGTGACGGCAAAATAAGCATTTGTATTTGTAGCTGAGTGTCTAAGCTATCTAATAAAGTGTGTTTTGTGTTTCGGAATTTGGTTAGTGTAAGCGAGAATGGACGGAGAAAGTAATCAGTCGGATCGTTTGGAAGAGATAAGACCGTCAGACGGTTTTCGGGACTTAAAATGGTGGCTGCTGGGTATTTAAAAAAGATGTGACGGCAAAATAAGCATTTGTATATGTAGCTGAGTGTCTAAGCTATCTAATGAAGTGTGTTTTGTGTTTCGGAATTTGGTTAGTGTAAGCGAGAATGGACGGAGAAAGTAATGAGTCGGATCGTTTGGAAGAGATGTGACCGGCAGAGGGTTTTCGGACTTAAAATGATGGCTGCTGGGTATTTGAAAAAGATGTGACGGCCAAATGAGCATTTATATTTGTGGCTGAGTGTCTAAGCTATCTAATGAAGTGTGTTTTGTGTTTCGGAATTTGGTTAGTGTAAGCGAGAATGGACGGAGAAAGTAATGAGTGGGATCGTTTGTTAGAGATGTTACCGGCAGACGGTATTTCTGATGTAAAATTGTGGCTGCTGGGTATTTAAAAAAGATGTGACAGCAAAATAAGCATTTGTATATGTAGCTGAGTGTCTAAGCTATCTAATGAAGTGTGTTTTGTGCTTCGGAATTTGGTCAGTGTGGGCGGGAATGGACGGAGAATGTAACGAGTCAGACCGTTGTAAAAAGATGTGACCGTCAGAGGGTATTTCGGACTTAAAATGGTGGCTGCTGGGTATTTAAAAAAGATGTGACGGCAAAATAAGCATTTGTATTTGTAGCTGAGTGTCTAAGCTATCTAATGAAGTGTCTTTTGTGTTTCGGAATTTGGTTAGTGTAAGCGAGAATGGACGGAGGAAGTAATGAGTCGGATCGTTTGGAAGAGATGTTACCGGCAGACGGTATTTCGGACTTAAAATGGTGGCTGCTGGGTATTTAAAAAAGATGTGACGGCAAAATAAGCATTTGTATATGTAGCTGAGTGTCTAAGCTATCTAATGAAGTGTGTTTTGTGCTTCGGAATTTGGTCAGTGTGGGCGGGAATGAACGGAGAATGTAACGAGTCAGACCGTTGTAAGAAGATGTGACGGTCAGATGGTATTTCGGACTGAAAATGGTGGCTGCTGGGTATTTAAAAAAAAAGTGACGGCAACATGAAATTGGTTAGTGTAAGCGAGAATGGACGGAGAAGGTAATGAGTGGGATCGTTTGGAAGAGATGTTACCGGCAGACGGTATTTCGGATGTAAAATGGTGGCTGCTGGGTATTTAAAAAAGATGTGACGGCAAAATAAGCATTTGTATTTGTAGCTGAGTGTCTAGGCTATCTAATGAAGTGTGTTTTGTGTTTCGGAATTTGGTTTGTGTGAGCGAGAATGGACGGAGAAAGTAATGAGTTGGATCGATTGGAACAGATGTTACCGGCAGACGGTATTTCGGACTTAAAATGGTGGCTGCTGAGTATTTAAAAAAGATGTGACGGCCAAATGAGCATTTATATTTGTAAATATGTGTCTAAGCTATCTAATGAAGTGTGTTTCGTGCTTCGAAATTTGGTTAGTGTGGGCGGGAATGAACGGAGAAAGTAATGAGTGGGACCGTTTGAAAGAGATGTTACCGGCAGACGGTATTTCGGATGTAAAATGGTGGCTGCTGGGTATTTAAAAAAGATGTGACGGCAAAATAAGCATTTGTATTTGTAGCTGAGTGTCTAGGCTATCTAATGAAGTGTGTTTTGTGTTTCGGAATTTGGTTTGTGTAAGCGAGAATGGACGGAGAAAGTAATGAGTTGGATCGATTGGAACAGATGTTACCGGCAGACGGTATTTCGGACTTAAAATGGTGGCTGCTGAGTATTTCACTTCGACCCCAGTGATTCGCGGAGGCGCTTACAGGGGCGGAGGCGCTTACAGGGGCAGAGGGAGCCGCCGACCATGGTCACATAGGATTCTTCATCACACACCTCGAAGGCAGCAGAGTACAGCCGACAGCGGTCCCCAACAGCGAGGATCCGGCCCCCTCTTATCTACTAGAGGTGACAGCGTCGATGGGGAGGGCATGTCCCTAGGGCCTGATGGCTCCGACGAGGAGACTGTGTTTGACACGGCCCTGTAACGGCCTTGCAATGAGTGCCGGTGCCAACACGTGCTTGTGTTGTTGTTTTTCAGTCATGACATGTGGGTCATGACCTTTTCCGCTCATGCGCAACCAGATCGACACGCCGCGCAGCACCAGAAACGAAACCTTGACTGTGGTTTGTGCGTTCCCGGCTTCTCTGACCTGCGAACTTTCATCTCTTCGCGAGATGTGCCAGCATTGGAGTATGCCTGGTCCCAGTGTGTAGTGTGTAGCGCGGTGTGTATGGACATGCCGGGACAGTGCTGACTTATTCGTTCCTTGTTTTCATTGGTCGGTCAGCTTCTGACGTCATGTGTACATGTATGTGTACTACCAAGCCACGATGGTTGTTGACAGGTATGTTGCTCAAGCTTGTATTGATTCTAGGGCCATCCATCCGTGGATGGGGATGACTTGCTTATGAGTTGCCTGTTCCATATGTTTTTCAAACTCCCTTTTGTGTTTTTGTTTCCCTCAGCTTTCACTTGTTTTTCTCCCTTCGTTTCCATGAACTTATTTTTCATGGTATGCATTTTGCTGGCGGTTTTGAATAGCATAGTGCTTTGTTAGTTCTCCTTTCCTAGTTTACCTTTAATTATTACGAACACGGTCCTTCATACGATTGTATTCACTACCGTTTTATGGCATTAGCTGGCCGAATATGCTTTTTCTCTTCTATTTTTGAGAAAATGCAAATGAGAGGCGATTGCTATTTGTCGGCTGCTTCGATTGTTTACCTTTGCAGCATGACCTTATAGTGCGCCTGCATACAAACGTATGCTTGCTTCTGATAGGGTGCGTCCACTCTGAAGTGGATATGCGCTATTATGCTGTGGGGTCAGCCTAATGACTGACCTTTCATTTACGGTGCAAGGACATGCACACTTAGGATGGCTTGGTGTATTGGCCAGCATGCACACACTATGGAGATTACGAAAGTAACTACCGTAGTGAAATCTTTTGTTTTGTGACTCAGGCCATTAAGTCACTACTGCCACTTTCCAAGTGTATATGTTGGCTTTTTCTTTTTCTGTTTTGCTTTTTCCCTCTTGCTGTTTCTTGGGTTTTCTTTTGTTAAAATTAGGATATTGATTTATTCCTCCATGGAAGAGAGCGATGTGTTCACATGTAATGTATTTTCGCTTGTTCTGTGTCATTGTTTGTGTTTGTGTTTTCGTTTGTTTCATGTCTGTACTGTTTGTGCTTTGCTGGTTGGATAACTCACCTGATGCTTCTGCTTCCCGGTCTGTAAACTACTTGGTTCATACCTACTATTGTACCTATTTTATTTGGTATGTGTTGCAGCTGTCAACACCATTTGGTGTTAATGTGATTAACTTTGCTAACTTGACTGGTAGTTTGTTCAGTATGATTTCTTTCCTTATGTATGCACCAGGTGTACTGAGGACTGTGCCACCGAGTACTCATGATTATAGTTATGTGAAATGGTGAATGCTAGTACCATAAAAGTATGCTCATTTAATACCAATGGCCTTGGACAGTATAAAAAGAGAAAAGATGTGTTTGACTTTCTTCGACAACAAAATGCCTGCATTTATTTCTTACAGGAAACACATTTGAAAACAGAATCAGAAAATATTGTAAGATCCATGTGGGGTTATGACTGCTTCCTTAGTGGTAATAATACTAATAGTAAAGGAGTTGCTATAATGCTTAATAATAATTTTCACTATGAGCTACACAAAGTTATCAGAAGTGATGATGGTAGTTATATTGTGCTGGATATTGATGTCGCTGGAAAACGCATGACACTTGTAAATATATATGGTCCGAGTAACATGGACTCACCAATCTTTTTTGATACCATTTGTGAACACCTGGACCAACTTGATAATCAGTACACTATTATTGGAGGAGATTGGAATCTTGTTTTGGATATGAACAAAGATACTTTCAGATACAGGAATATTAACCGACCTCAATCTAGGAAAAAAGTGCATGATATGATGAGCACATATGATCTAGTTGATATATGGCGGGAACTTCACCCAGGTAAAAGACAGTACACATGGAGACGTTTCAATTCCACTCAGCAGGGCAGACTGGATTATTTCCTGGTATCAGAGTGTCTTTTGATGGATGTATCATCTACAAAAATTGAACCTGGTTATCGTTCAGATCACTCGTTGGTGTCCATTGACTTTTTATCACAATGTAAACAGAAAGCAAGGTCTTTTTGGAAGTTCAACAATTCGCTGCTTAAGGATAAAGACTACGTTGATATTGTTAAAAGGGTCATTTTAGAACTAAAAAAGCAGTATGGCATTGTTGTGTACAATATGGATAATATTTCATATATTTGTAACAGTGATATTCAGTTCACCATAAGTGATCAGTTGTTCTTTGAGACGTTACTGCTGGAAATACGGGGTCGGACCATCTCCTACTCAAGTTACAAAAAGAAAGAAGAAAAGAAAAAAGAGGAAAGACTACAGAACATAATTAATGACTTAGAATCAAATATAAATGAAAACAATGTAAATGTTCTTGAGAGTAATAAAGCTGAACTTATAGAGCTGCGTAAGAAAAAAACTGAGGGAATGATTGTCCGATCCCGTGCAAAATGGATCCAAGACGGTGAAAAAAGCTACCAGGTATTTTTGCAGCCTGGAGACTCGGAATTATGTGCAGAAATCCATGAACTGTATTGAAAAAGAAAACGGTGATGTGATCCATGATCAGAACTCTATTGTTAATGAGACTCAGTCCTTCTATCAGCACCTGTATGCCTCTAGAGAGGCAGACATTGTTGATGTTGACCTTTCGGCCACTGTTGTTCCTCCTAAATTGTCTGAAGAATCAAGTGCTTCCATAGAAGGCCCTATTTCCGTACATGAAGCTCTTAGTGCACTCAAACATATGGCCAATAACAAGAGCCCAGGCTCAGACGGTTTTACAACCGAATTCTTCAAATTTTTTTGGATGGACATTGGTATTTTCCTGGTCAGATCCATCAACTGCGGATTTGTTCAAGGTCAAATGTCAATTACACAACGTCAAGGTGTTATAACGTGCATCCCGAAGGAGGGGAAAAGTAAGAAGTTTCTGAAAAATTGGCGTCCTATCACTCTATTAAATACAACATACAAGATTGCCTCTGCCTGCATCTCCAACCGCTTAAAGACTGTACTCCCAAGCATAATCCATGAGGACCAAAAAAGGCTTCCTAAAAGGTAGATATATAGGTGAAAATGTAAGACTTTTATATGATGTTCTGGTTTATACTGAAATGCATCAGATGCCTGGCCTTTTGCTCCTAATTGATTTCGAAAAAGCTTTCGACAGTGTAGCCTGGTCATTTCTTAAAAAATGTCTCGACTTTTTCAATTTTGGCCCAGATATGAAACGATGGATCTATACTTTCTATAATAACATAAAATCTTGCGTTGCAGTAAATGGCTCTTACTCTAGCTGGTTCGATATAGGAAGGGGCTGCAGGCAGGGCGATCCCAGCTCGCCCTATTTATACCTGATCTGTGCAGAAGTGCTCTCTTCAATGATTCGCCAGAACAAAGACATAAAAGGTATCAAGATACAAAATGTAAATATTCTCCTCTCCCAATTTGCAGATGACACATCTCTATTTTTAGATGGCAGCAAAAAATCGTTCAAGGAAAGTATTCAAACCCTACAGTTCTTCTCCTCTATCTCTGGCCTCAAAATTAACATGGATAAAACCCAGGTTGTATGGTTAGGATCAACGAAAAATTGTCATGTTAGATATATGCCTGAATTCAACTTTGTTTGGGACCCTGGAATCTTCACAGTGCTGGGTATTAAATTTTCAACCAATATTGACACTATTGTTGATATGAATTACGATCACAAGCTTAAAAGTATTGAATGCCTTCTGTCAAAATGGTCAAAGCGAAGTCTCACACCACTGGGCAAAATTACAGTCATAAAAACACTTGCCATATCAAAGATTGTCCATCTGTTCATTAATATTCCCGACCCGAACGCGCATTTTCTTAACAAGCTTAATAAGATGTTTTTCTCCCTCTTATGGGAAGGAAAAAGAAGTAAAATAAATAAGGCAACTGTGTGCTGTGGTTATGAGCTAGGTGGTCTGAGAATGCTTGATGTGAACTCTTTTTTGACCTCAATGAAGGTCAGTTGGATCAAACGTGTATTTCTGGGTGACTCTGTGGTTAAAAATATTTTACTGGCCTCTTACCCGGCCTACGAAAACATACAGAAGTATGGCTCGGAATTTTTAAATATTGTAATGCAGCAATGTAAAAATAAGTTTTGGGCGGATGTTGCCAAGCACCTTAAAAATGTAGCTAACAGCTGTGTGCCCAAGCACTATGGTGATTTTTTGTCAGAATGTATACACTATAATAAGCATATAGTGAGGGATAGAAAAACTGTACATGTACCTGAATGGATGGATAATGGCATTTTGTATATTAGTGACCTGGTAGGTGCTGATGGTCAGTTTCTTAATTATGTGAAGTTTAAAGAGAAATATCCTAATGTTTCTACCAATTTTATATTGTACTCCGGTATTATTAATGCCATTAAGGGCTATCTACAGTGGACTGGTATCATCCGAACTTCAACTTATGTCGGCTCTGGCAATAGGCTATGGTTATTGGTTGCGCAAGGAGGACAAAAAAGGGTGTATACGGTACTTGTACAATCAAGGTCCCAACCAGCTTGTATTACAAAATGGAATCAACTCTTTGTGGACTTGCCTGACTGCAAATCCATTTTTCGTAAACCTTTTTACACAACTCCCGATTCCCAACTCAGATGGTTCCAGATAAGATTAGTTCACCGCTTACTGCCTACTAAAAGATTTCTAAATTTGCGAAAGCTGGCGGACTCAGCAGAATGTACTTTTTGCCAGCATGAAGAGGAAACCATTACGCACCTGTTCTGGGATTGTCATTATGTACAAAGCTTTTGGGCAAAGTTCACTAACTGGCTTAAAGATAACTGTCCTAACTGTTCAACATTGACATTATCCAAGACTCTAGTTATTTTCGGTATTGCTAAAAATTTCAATACCGACTCAGTTGTTGATTTGTTAATATTAGTAGCAAAATTCTGTATCTACAAGTGTAGACTAAAAGAGTCCCGGCCGGACTTTACAGCCTTTACAAATTTAGTTAGACATTGGTTTACAATAGAAAGATACAGATATGGTGTTGCTGGGCAATACACAAAGTTTTGCAGAATTTGGCTTCCATATGAGGCATTACTCCGGTGAAAATTCATCCGGTTAGTGCCTAGTGCATAACACTTTAAGGCACTTTTTTTTTTTTTTTTTTGGTCTGTTGTTTTTTTGTTGTTGTCTTTGTTTTGGTAAGCTAGCAAAGCTATGTGTATGTGTAAGGTTATGAACAAGTGTTATACAGATAAGTTTATATATACGTATGTGTGTGTATATCAAGCCAGCTGTCATTTTTGTGTCTTTTTTTTTTTTTTTTCCTGTCTTTTTGTTCCTTTTTTCTTTTTTCTTTCTTTTTCTTTTCTTTTTTTATCCATTTTCCTTCTGGATGTATATCTACATGTAAAATGTCAAAAAAAACAAGAATAAAAAAAAAAACAAAAAAACAAGCTATCTAATGAAGTGTGTTTCGTGCTTCGGAATTTGGTTAGTGTGGGGCGGGAATGAACGGAGAAAGTAATGAGTGGGACCGTTTGTTAGAGATGTTACCGGCAGACGGTATTTCGGATGTAAAATGGTGGCTGCTGGGTATTTAAAAAAGATGTGACGGCAAAATAAGCATTTGTATTTGTAGCTGAGTGTCTAAGCTATCTAATGAAGTGTGTTTTGTGTTTCGGAATTTGGTGAGTGTAAGTGAGAATGGACGGAGAAAGTAATGAGTGGGATCGTTTGGAAGAGATGTTACCGGCAGACGGTATTTCGGACTTAAAATGATGGCTGCTGGGTATTTAAAAAAGATGTGACGGCAAAATAAGCATTTGTATATGTAGCTGAGTGTCTAAGCTATCTAATGAAGTGTGTTTTGTGCTTCGGAATTTGGTCAGTGTGGGCGGGAATGGACGGAGAATGTAACGAGTCAGACCGTTGTAAAAAGATGTGACCGTCAGAGGGTATTTCGGACTTAAAATGGTGACTGCTGGGTATTTAAAAAAGATGTGACGGCAAAATAAGCATTTGTATTTGTAGCTGAGTGTCTAAGCTATCTAATGAAGTGTCTTTTGTGTTTCGGAATTTGGTTAGTGTAAGCGAGAATGGACGGAGGGAAGTAATGAGTCGGATCGTTTGGAAGAGATGTTACCGGCAGACGGTATTTCGGACTTAAAATGGTGGCTGCTGGGTATTTAAAAAAGATGTGACGTCAAGTAAGCATTTGTATATGTATCTGAGTGTCTAGGCTATCTAATGAAGTGTGTTTTGTGCTTCGGAATTTGGTTAGTGTAAGCGAGAATGGACGGAGAAAGTAATGAGTTGGATCGATTGGATCAGATGTTACCGGCAGACGGTATTTCGGATTTAAAATGGTGGCTGCTGAGTATTTAAAAAAGATGTGACGGCCAAATGAGCATTTATATTTGTAGCTGAGTGTCTAAGCTATCTAATGAAGTGTGTTCGTGCTTCGGAATTTGGTCAGTGTGGGTGGGATCGTTTGTTAGAGATGTTATCGGCAGACGGTATTTCGGATGTAAAATGGTGGCTGCTGGGTATTTAAAAAAGATGTGACGGCAAAATAAGCATTTGTATTTGTAGCTGAATGTCTAAGCTATCTAATAAAGTGTGTTTTGTGTTTCGGAATTTGGTTAGTGTAAGCGAGACTGGACGGAGAAAGTAATGAGGTCGAATCGTTTGGAAGAGATGTGACCGGCAGACGGTTTTCGGATGTAAAATGGTGGCTGCTGAGTATTTAAAAAAGATGTGACGGCAAAATAAGCATTTATACTTGTAGCTGAGTGTCCAAGCTATCTAATGAAGTGTGTTTTGTATTTCGGAATTTGGTGAGTGTAAGCGAGAATGGACGAAGAATGTAACGAGTCAGACCGTTTTAAAAAGATGTTACCGGGAGATGGTATTTCGGACTTAAAATGGTGGCTGCTGGGTATTCAAAAAAGATGTGACGGCCAAATGAGCATTTGTATTTGTAGCTGAGTGTCCAAGCTATCTAATGAAGTGTGTTTTGTATTTCGGAATTTGGATAGTGTAAGCGAGAATGGACGGAGAAAGTAATGAGTAGGATCGTTTGGAAGAGATGTTACCGGCAGAACGGTTTTCGGACTTAAAATGGTGGCTGCTGGGTATTTGAAAAAGATGTGACGGCCAAATGAGCATTTATATTTGTAGCTGAGTGTCTAAGCTATCTAATGAAGTGTGTTTTGTGTTTCGGAATTTGGTTAGTGTAAACGAGAATGGACGGAGAAGGTAATGAGTGGGATCGTTTGTTAGAGATGTTACCGGCAGACGGTATTTCGGACTTAAAATGGTGGCTGCTGGGTATTTTAAAAAGATGTGAAGGCAAAATAAGCATTTATATTTGTAGCTGAGTGTCTAAACTATCTAATGAAGTGTGTTTTGTGTTTCGGAATTTGGTTAGTGTAAGCGAGAATGGGCGGAGAAAGTAATGAGTGGGATCGTTTGGAAGAGATGTTACCGGCAGACGGTATTTCGGTCTTAAAATGGTGGCTGCTGGGTATTTAAAAAAGATGTGACGGCAAAATAAGCATTTATATTTGTAGCTGAGTGTCCAAGCTATCTAAGGAAGTGTGTTTTGTTTTTCGGAATTTGGTTAGTGTAAGCGAGAATGGACGGAGGACGTAATGAGTGGGATCGTTTGGAAGAGATGTTACCGGCAGACGGTTTTCGGATGTAAAATGGTGGCTGCTGGGTATTTAAAAAAGATGTGACGGCCAAATGAGCATTTATATTTGTAGCTGAGTGTCTAAGCTATCTAATGAAGTGTGTTTTGTGTTTCGGAAATTGGTTAGTGTAAGCGAGAATGGACGGAGGACGTAATGAGTGGGATCGTTTGGAAGAGATGTTACCGGCAGACGGTTTTCGGACTTAAAATGGTGTATGCTGGGTATTTAAAAAAGATGTGACGGCCAAATGAGCATTTATATTTGTAGCTGAGTGTCTAAGCTATCTAATGAAGTGTGTTTTGTGCTTTGGAATTTGGTCAGTGTGGGCGGGAATGGACGGAGAATGTAACGAGTCAGACCGTTGTAAAAAGATGTGAGCGTCAGAGGGTATTTCGGACTTAAAATGGTGGCTGCTGGGTATTTAAGAAAGATGTGACGGCCAAACGAGCATTTGTATTTGTAGCTGAGTGTCTAAGCTATCTAATGAAGTGTCTTATGTGCTTCGGAATTTGGTCAGTGTGGGCGGAAATGGACGGAGAATGTAACGGGTCGGAACGTTTGGAAAAGATGGGACCGTCAGAGGGTACTTCCGATGTAAAATGGTGGCTGCTGGGTATTCAAAAAAGATGTGACGGCAAAATAAGCATTTGTATTTCTAGCTGAATGTCTTGGCTATCTACTGAAGCGTGTTTTGTGTTTCGGAATTTGGTTAGTGTAAGCGAGAATGGACGGAGAAAGCAGTGAGTGGGATCGTTTGGAAGAGTTGTTACCGGCAGACGTATTTCGGACTTAAAATGGTGGCTGCTGGGTATTTAAAAAAGATGTGACGGCAAAATAAGCATTTGAATTTGTAGCTGAGTGTCTAAGCTATCTAATAAAGTGTGTTTTGTGCTTCGGAATTTGGTTAGTGTAAGCGAGAATGGACGGAGGAAGTAATGAGTCGGATCGTTTGGAAGAGATGTTACTGGCAGACGGTTTTTCGGACTTAAAATGGTGGCTGCTGGTATTTAAAAAAGATGTGACGGCCAAATGAGCATTTACGTTTGTAGCTGAGTGTCTAAGCTATCTAATAAAGTGTGTTTTGTGCTTCGGAATTTGGTCAGTGTGGGCAGGAATGGACGGAGAATGTAACGAGTCATACCGTTTTAAAAAGATGTGACCGTCAGAGGGTATTTCGGACTTAAAATGGTGGCTGCTGGGTATTTAAAAAAAGATGTGACGGTCAAATGAGCATTTATTTTTGTAGCTGAGTGTCCAAGCTATCTAATGAAGTGTGTTTTGTGCTTCGGAATTTGGTCAGTGTGGGCGGGAATGGACGGAGAATGTAACGAGTCCGGAACGTTTGGAAAAGATGGGACCGTCAGAGGGCACATCCGATGTAAGATGGTGGCTGCTTGGTATTTAGAAAAGATGTGACGGCCAAATGAGCATTTATATTTGTAGCTGAGTGTCCTAAGCTATCTAATGAAGTGTGTTTTGTGCTTCGGAATTTGGTTAGTGTAAGCGAGAATGGACGGAGGAAGTAATGAGTCGGATCGTTTGGAAGAGATGTTACCGTCAGGACGGGTTTTCGGAGTTAAAATGGTGGCTGCTGGGTATTTAAAAAAAGATGTGACGGCCAAATGAGCATGTATATTTGTAGCTGAGTGTCTAAGCTATCTAATTAAGTGTGTTTTGTATTTCGGAATTCGGTCAGTGTGGGCGGGAATGGACGGAGAATGTAACGAGTCAGACCGTTGTAAAAAGATGTTACCGGGAGATGGGTATTTCGGACATTAAAATGGTGGCTGCTGGGTATTTAAAAAAGATGTGACGGCCAAATGAGCATTTATACTTGTTAGCTGAGTGTCCAAGCTATCTAATGAAGTGTGTTTTGTATTTCGGAATTTGGTGAGTGTAAGCGAGAATGGACGAAGAATGTAACGAGTCAGACCGTTTAAAAAGATGTTACCGGAGATGGTATTTCGGACTTAAAATGGTGGCTGCTGGGTATTTAAAAAAGATGTGGACGGCCAAATGAGCATTTGTATTTGTAGCTGAGTGTCCAAGCTATCTAATGAAGTGTGTTTTGTATTTCGGAATTTGGTTAGTGTAAGCGAGAATGGACGGAGAAAGTAATGAGTGGGATCGTTTGGAAGAGATGTTACCGGGCAGACGGTTTTCGGACTTAAAAATGGTGGCTGCTGGGTATTTGAAAAAAGATGTGACGGCCAATGAACATTTATATTTGTAGCTGAGTGTCTAAGCTATCTAATGAAGTGTGTTTTGTGTTTCGGAATTTGGTTAGTGTAAACGAGAATGGACGGAGAAGGTAATGAGTGGGATCGTTTGTTAGAGATGTTACCGACAGACGGTATTTCGGACTTAAAATGGTGGCTGCTGGGTATTTTAAAAAGATGTGACGGCAAAATAAGCATTTATATTTGTAGCTGAGTGTCTAAACTATCTAATGAAGTGTGTTTTGTGTTTCGGAATTTGGTTAGTGTAAGCGAGAATGGGCGGAGAAAGTAATGAGTGGGATCGTTTGGAAGAGATGTTACTGGCAGACGGTATTTCGGTCTTAAAATGGTGGCTGCTGGTATTTAAAAAAGATGTGACGGCAAAATAAGCATTTATATTTGTAGCTGAGTGTCCAATCTATCTAAGGAAGTGTGTTTTGTTTTTCGGAATTTGGTTAGTGTAAGCGAGAATGGACGGAGGGACGTAATGAGTGGGATCGTTTGGAAGAGATGTTACCGGCAGACGGTTTTCGGATGTAAAATGGTGGCTGCTGGGTATTTAAAAAAGATGTGACGGCCAAATGAGCATTTATATTTGTAGCTGAGTGTCTAAGCTTATCTAATGAAGTGTGTTTTGTTTTTCGGAAATTGGTTAGTGTAAGCGAGAATGGACGGAGGACGTAATGAGTGGGATCGTTTGGAAGAGATGTTACCGGCAGACGGTTTTCGGACTTAAAATGGTGTATGCTGGGTATTCAAAAAAGATGTGACGGCAAAATGAGCATTTATATTTGTAGCTGAGTGTCTAAGCTATCTAATGAAGTGTGTTTTGTGCTTTGGAATTTGGTCAGTGTGGGCGGGAATGGACGGAGAATGTAACGAGTCAGACCGTTGTAAAAAGATGAGCGTTCAGAGGGTATTTCGGACTTAAAATGGTGGCTGCTGGGTATTTAAGAAAGATGTGACGGCCAAACGGAGCATTTGTATTTGTAGCTGAGTGTCTAAGCTATCTAATGAAGTGTCTTATGTGCTTCGGAATTTGGTCAGTGTGGGCGGAAATGGACGGAGAATGTAACGGGTCGGAACGTTTGGAAAAGATAGGGACCGTCAGAGGGTACTTCCGATGTAAAATGGTGGCTGCTGGGTATTCAAAAAAGATGTGACGGCAAAATAAGCATTTGTATTTCTAGCTGAATGTCTTGGCTATCTACTGAAGCGTGTTTTGTGTTTCGGAATTTGGTTAGTGTAAGCGAGAATGGACGGAGAAAGCAGTGAGTGGGATCGTTTGGAAGAGTTGTTACCGGCAGACGGTATTTCGGACTTAAAATGGTGGCTGCTGGGTATTTAAAAAAGATGTGACGGCAAAATAAGCATTTTGAATTTGTAGCTGAGTGTCTAAGCTATCTAATAAAGTGTGTTTTGTGCTTCGGAATTTGGTTAGTGTAAGCGAGAATGGACGGAGGAAGTAATGAGTCGGATCGTTTGGAAGAGATGTTACTGGCAGACGGTTTTCGGACTTAAAATGGTGGCTGCTGGTATTTAAAAAAGATTGACGGCCAAATGAGCATTTACGTTTGTAGCTGAGTGTCTAAGCTATCTAATAAAGTGTGTTTTGTGCTTCGGAATTTGGTCAGTGTGGGCAGGAATGGACGGAGAATGTAACGAGTCATACCGTTTAAAAAGATGTGACCGTCAGAGGGTATTTCGGACTTAAAATGGTGGCTGCTGGGTATTTAAAAAAGATGTGACGGTCAAATGAGCATTTATTTTTGTAGCTGAATGTCCAAGCTATCTAATGAAGTGTCTTTTGTGCTTCGGAATTTGGTCAGTGTGGGCGGGAATGGACGGAGAATGTAACGAGTCGGAACGTTTGGAAAAGAGGGGACCGTCAGAGGGCACATCCGATGTAAGATGGTGGCTGCTTGGTATTAAAAAAAGATGTGACGGCCAAATGAGCATTTATATTTGTAGCTGAGTGTCTAAGCTATCTAATGAAGTGTGTTTTGTGCTTCGGAATTTGGTTAGTGTAAGCGAGAATGGACGGAGGAAGTAATGAGTCGGATCGTTTGGAAGAGATGTTACCGGCAGACGGGTTTCGGAGTTAAAATGGTGGCTGCTGGGTATTTAAAAAAAGATGTGACGGCCAAATGAGCATGTATATTTGTAGCTGAGTGTCTAAGCTATCTAATTAAGTGTGTTTTGTATTTCGGAATTCGGTCAGTGTGGGCGGGAATGGACGGAGAATGTAACGAGTCAGACCGTTGTAAAAAGATGTGAGCGTCAGAGGGTATTTCGGACTTAAAATGGTGGCTGCTGGGTATTTAAGAAAGATGTGACGGCAAAATAAGCATTTATACTTGTAGCTGAGTGTCCAAGCTATCTAATGAAGTGTGTTTTGTATTTCGGAATTTGGTGAGTGTAAGCGAGAATGGACGAAGAATGTAACGAGTCAGACCGTTTAAAAAGATGTTACCGGGAGATGGTATTTCGGACTTAAAATGGTGGCTGCTGGGTATTTAAAAAAAATGTGACGGCCAAATGAGCATTTGTATTGTAGCTGAGTGTCCAAGCTATCTAATGAAGTGTGTTTTGTATTTCGGAATTTAGATAGTGTAAGCGAGAATGGACGGAGAAAGTAATGAGTGGGATCGTTTGAAGAGATGTTACCGGCAGACGGTTTTCGGACTTAAAATGGTGGCTGCTGGGTATTTGAAAAAGATGTGATGGCCAAATGAGCATTTATATTTGTAGCTGAGTGTCTAAGCTATCTAATGAAGTGTGTTTTGTGTTTCGGAATTTGGTTAGTGTAAACGAGAATGGACGGAGAAGGTAATGAGTGGGATCGTTTGTTAGAGATGTTACCGGCAGACGGTATTTCGGACTTAAAATGGTGGCTGCTGGGTATTTTAAAAAGATGTGATGGCAAAATAAGCATTTATATTTGTAGCTGAGTGTCTAAGCTATCTAATGAAGTGTGTTTTGTGTTTCGGAATTTGGTTAGTGTAAGCGAGAATGGGCGGAGAAAGTAATGAGTGGGATCGTTTGGAAGAGATGTTACCGGCAGACGGTATTTCGGTCTTAAAATGGTGGCTGCTGGGTATTTAAAAAAGATGTGACGGCAAAATAAGCATTTATATTTGTAGCTGAGTGTCTAAGCTATCTAATAAAGTGTGTTTTGTGCTTCGGAATTTGGTCAGTGAGGGCGGGAATGGACGGAGAATGTAACGAGTCAGACCGTTTAAAAAGATGTGACCGTCAGATGGTATTTCGGACTTAAAATGGTGGCTGCTGGGTATTTAAAAAAAGATGTGACGGTCAAATGAGCGATTATTTTTGTAGCTGAGTGTCTAAGCTATCTAATGAAGTGTCTTTTGTGCTTCGGAATTTGGTCAGTGTGGGCGGGAATGGACGGAGAATGTAACGAGTCGGAACGTTTGGAAAAGATGGGACCGTCAGAGGGCACATCCGATGTAAGATGATGGCTGCTTGGTATTTAAAAAAGATGTGACGGCCAAATGAGCATTTATATTTGTAGCTGAGTGTCTAAGCTATCTAATGAAGTGTGTTTTGTGCTTCGGAATTTGGTTAGTGTAAGCGAGAATGGACGGAGGAAGTAATGAGTCGGATCGTTTGGAAGAGATGTTACCGGCAGACGGGTTTCGGAGTTAAAATGGTGGCTGCTGGGTATTTAAAAAAAGATGTGACGGCCAAATGAGCATGTATATTTGTAGCTGAGTGTCTAAGCTATCTAATTAAGTGTGTTTTGTATTTCGGAATTCGGTCAGTGTGGGCGGGAATGGACGGAGAATGTAACGAGTCAGGACCGTTGTAAAAAGATGTGAGCGTCAGAGGGTATTTCGGACTTAAAATGGTGGCTGCTGGTATTTAAAAAAGATGTGACGGCAAAATGAGCATTTGTATTTGTAGCTGAGTGTCTAAGCTATCTAATGAAGTGTGTTTTGTGCTTCGGAATTTGGTCAGTGTGGGCGGGAATGGACGGAGAATGAAACGAGTCGGAACGTTAGGAAGAGACGTTACCGGGAGAGGGTACTTCGGATGTAAAATGGTGGCTGCTGGGTATTCAAAAAAGATGTGACGGCAAGATAAGCATTTGTATTTGTAGCTGAGTGTCTAGGCTATCTAATGAAGTGTGTTTTGTGTTTCGGAATTTGGTGAGTGTAAGCGAAAATGGACTGAGAAAGTAATGAGTCGGATCGTTTGAAAGAGATGTGACCGGCAGACGGTATTTCGTACTTAAAATGGTGGCTGCTGGGTATTTAAAAAAGATGTGACGGCAAAATAAGCATTTGTATTTGTAGCTGAGTGTCCAAGCTATCTAATGAAGTGTGTTTTGTGTTTCGGAATTTGGTTAGTGTAAGCGAGAATGGACGGAGAATGTAACGAGTCGGACCGGTTTGAAAAAGATTTGACCGTCAGAGGGTATTTCGGCCTTAAAATGGTGGCTGCTGGGTATTTAAAAAAGATGTGACGGCCAAATGAGCATTTGTGTTTGTAGCTGAGTGTCTAAGCTATCTAATGAAGTGTGTTTTGTGCTTTGGAATTTGGTCAGTGAGGGCGGGAATGAACGGAGAAAGTAACGAGTCAGACCGTTTAAAAAGATGTGAGCGTCAGAGGGTATTTCGGACTTAAAATGGTGGCTGCTGGGTATTTAAAAAAGATGTGACGGCCAAATGAGCATTTGTATTTGTAGCTGAGTGTCTAAGCTATCTAATGAAGTGTGTTTTGTGCTTCGGAATTTGGTCAGTGTGGGCGGGAATGGACGGAGAATGTAACGAGTCGGAACGTTTGGAAAAAATGGGACCGTCAGAGGGTACTTCCGATGTAAAATGGTGGCTGCTTGGTATTTAAAAAAGATGTGACGGCTGAGTGTCTAGGCTATCTACTGAAGTGTGTTTTGTGTTTCGGAATTTGGTTAGTGTAAGCGAGAATGGACGGAGAAAGTAATGAGTGGGATCGTTTGGAAGAGATGTTACCGGCAGACGGTATTTCGGACGTACAATGGTGGCTGTTGGGTATTTAAAAAAGATGTGACGGCAAAATAAGCATTTGTATTTGTAGCTGAGTGTCTAGGCTATCTAATGAAGTGTGTTTTGTATTTCGGAATTTGGTTAGTGTAAGCGAGAATGGGCGGAGAAAGTAATGAGTGGGATCGTTTGGAAGAGATGTTACCGGCAGACGGTATTTCGGTCTTAAAATGGTGGCTGCTGGGTATTTAAAAAAAATATGTGTCGGCCAAATGAGCATTTGTATTTGTAGTTGAGTGTCTTGGCTATCTAACATTTAAAAGTTTCCTTTTTTTAACCGGGTCATACAGAGCAAATCAATCGGTGTTAATCTTCTGGCTTAACTTCTCCACAACGGGGAGTTAACTTGACGCGGTCATTGTATCAGTTCCCGCCGCGGGCTTCAGTTTGCTAATCCTTTTCTTTTATGAAGTCTCCGCAAACGAGACAGAGAGAAGAGAGAAACGCACACACACACACAAATACTGAATGCGAGTGTGTACAAACGATGTAAGGGAGCTAACAACCGTTTTGCCGTTGCTGATGGCAGAGGAACGCAGTTACGTCCCCTCGGCATGTTGCCGGTTGATGTGTCGGGAGTCCAAGCGAGTGACCATAAAGCATTTTCAGATTCAGAAGTGTCTCTTACCCAAAATGTGATGTTCTGCTAAGTAAGCCATTCTACTTTTAGAAAAATATCCTGGTCGGTCACATATATATATCGACAGGCTAAATCTAGTGTTGATGTACAGTTGTACTGGTATTTGACTCATTAATGATGACATTTGGTTAACATTTGATCCCACTCATTACGTCCTCCGTCCATTCTCGCTTATTAATTACTTATAATAGGTAAACCTGTCATTGACTCGATAAGTGAAGTTTCTTAAGAGTTAGTTCTTTTTCCAGTAATAAATCACATTGACTTGTAACTTGAAAATAGAATTGATCTTCGACAAGAGATCATGTAAACAGGCATTCTTACCAGAGACATACATGTTATTATGTCTCCATTTTTACCAACTGTAAATGCAAATAAGGAAATCAGTGCTCTGCAAATTTTTTTATTTCCAAAACTTTCACCCAGTGCCTGTTGACCCCTGAGGTCAAGGTCAGCCAAAGCTCTACATACCAACTTTCCTCTCTGGTGTTTGTGGTTGATTAGAAACTGTGAATTTTTTTTAAACTTTACACTTTTCTCCTCTGAGGGAGGTTAAAAAAATGTATGTCAGTTTGGAAAGCCATTGTACCGCTTGGAGTAAGTGTGGGGTTTGTACTGCTTAGGTTCTGATTTAAATGAAAAAAAGAATCCAGTGTGAAACATATACCCACTTTGTTACACACTCGCGAAGCTAAACGACGCGAAAATAGAAAATAGAACGTACACACAACCGATAAGAATCACGATCGTGCACTCAGCGCACGGTCTACCCACTGAGCTCTAGGGGATCTACTGCACTCGCGTGATTTGGCACAAACGGGATACCATACATATTCGCCCCTCGTGTGACGTCACATAGTCGGTGTACCATACATTTCGCCACGCGAATCAGACTGTCTGTCGATTCAAACTTTCAAATGTGTGTATTTTCGTTTTTAAAGGGTTTCAATGGGTATTACGGTCACAAAAGATAGTTAAGATAGTGAACATCTAAGTTTTGAAAGCAAAGTTGATGAAGAAACGCTCAGTTTTTATGTTGTTTCCATAGTAATGGAAACAACATCATAGGACGGGCTAAATTTTCCACGTTCATGGGCAAGCATCTGTGGTACAAACGCACGTCACTGCCGATCTCCCGCAGAGACGATTTTGCAAGTGTAACTCTGACAATGACGTAACAAAACGAGCGTCATCGATGCTGACATGTACGGTCCACCGAACGCGGTTCTCCTCCTCAGTGAGTGCCGTCTGTGCGGATGTGTGTGCGTGTGTGTGTGAATTGTGTCCAGGCCCGTTTCTTCGAAAATACTCAGCCGAATGGCTTCAAATTTGGGGTATCCAAATATATCAAAATGTTACATTAGACGATTCAAGCGTGTGATGATTGCTTAAGTGATTTGGGAGTTATCGCCCTTTTGAGACAAGTTGATTGTCTTTCGTGTACAGGCGTAATATTTATTTAAATCACTCAATTTTTTGGCAGTAGATAGCTTGAATACGGACTCTGAACAGAGTCACTACTAGAAAATGGTCGCTCTTATAGTTTTCATGTAAACCGAGCCTGAGTTGACATTGCATGTGAACCCAGTTCAGATGCCTATTTCTCCGAAAATACTCAACCGATCGATTTCAAATTTGGGGTTTCTAAATGAATCAAGATTGTTGAATAGAAGGCCCGATCCAGGTACGATTGCACACATGATTTGCGAGTTATCGCCCTTTTCAGAAAAAGTGGCTTTCTGTTGTTTAAAGGCGTAATATTTACCTAAACCACTCCATTTTTTTGGACATAGATAGCATGAATACGGACTCTCAACTAAGTGAATTTTGGAGGTTGTCGCTTTTATACTTTTGGCGTAAGCCGTACCTGATGAAAGTGCTGGTGAACACACTTTAGATCTCAAAATCGCTCCTACTATACATAGATAATGAGCCTGGGGTGCCATAAAAATATACAAAAAAATTAGAAAAATTCACTGCAGCCGTTATCGTCAGTTGACTCGAAAATTTGTACTCACAGCACATTTCCTCTACAAGCCACACGCCTCACAAACATCGAAGAAGAGACGCACGCGCACTGACGTAAAGTAAGTGCGTCATGTTTGATTGACGTGATGCTGTTTTTTCTTGGGGGTGTCTCGCCACTTTCTTTCCGAATTCCTCTGTTTGGAGACGTGGTGTATTTTACTTCTACTATGTCGCCATCTTCGTGCAATCGCAGAGAAGACACGGGATATAACAGAATACAACTCCAATACTTTATGAACAGAATATGCACGGAGAACAAATTCATGAAAGAAGAAGAACCCAGAACGCTGTGCAGGGCTGCTTACGTACTGAACAGGTCAGATCCATCGCAGAAAAGGCACGCCGGCGCGCACTGACGCAAAAGGCAGTATCAGCGTCATTTTTCCGACGTCATGTTTGATTGACGTGATACTGGCATTTCTTGGGGATGTGTCGCCACTTTTTGGACGTTCTCTATGTGTAGACGGGGAAAGCGGGAGTTTCATTGATGTAGTGTGCTTTGTTTTTCCCACTGACTCTCACTCAATACTGCTCGGGTCGTGAGTTCGATCCCCGCTGGGGCCAAATATTTGTGCTGGCTTTTTCATCGTTGCCCCGTCTTTGGTATCACCCTATGTGGTGGAAAAGGACGTTAAACCCCCAAACACCCACCCACCCTCACTCAATAGCATAGTAGAGTGAGAGAACACCACATAGGTCTCAATGGAGCACAAACGCGGCTCGCGCGAGTCTGTGTGTGTGTGTGCGTGTGCGCGTGCGTGCGTGCGTGTGAGTGTGTGCGCGCGCGCGTGTGTATGTCTGACATAACACATAGTTAGAAAACGTTCGCCGCGCAGACTTGTCTGTTAAACATATTGGGTCGGTATTAATTCGATCTTTACACTGCGCACGCAGCAGCAACACTTCAATTTTCATGGGCCTGCTTTCATTGCAAGAACTGTATCAAAGTTATTACGCCAAATGTATTATGCGTCATCCCAGTGAGCAAAAACGTCATAGATTTCAAAGAATACAACTTGACGTCTCTCTTCCAAAAAACATGATTCGTGTGACAGCCCGGTCAGTTGTTTCCATTCAGAGAGAGAGAGAGAGAGAGAGAGTGTGTGTGTGTGTGTGTGTGTGTGTGTGTGTGTGTGTGTGTGTGTGTGTGTGTGTGTGGATACATGGCATTACAAAAGAACGACCGTGACGATAGCAGGTGATCAAATGGAAACAACATATTGGGCTGGTGGCCATCTTGTTTCGTCTGCTACGACTCATTCAGGCCGAACATATGGACTGTGTGGTCGGCACGATGGCTCTAACATGGGCAAAACGCTAGCATCTTTGAACCAACAGTAAATCGGTAAGGCCGTCTATCTACAGTTTGCGAATTGGTGCATTTCAGGGTGACAAGTGCGCCCAAAAACCTCGAGGGGCACCTTGACCCCAGCACTCTGGGTCACCTCTTACACCATTACGCACACACATACCCACATATACATATATATGCGTTTTTTAGAACAAGGCATAACAAATCATCATTTGACCACGCAGCTAATGTCAACAAAAAACAAGCGAACAGGACTGTCCAAAGGAAATGAAAAATTTTGATATTCAAGCTATTATCAAGCAAGAAGCCACAAAACAAAGAACACTATCGGGCATAATCATTACAAGAGGATGGAAAAAAAAGAAACCTGACTACTTGTGTCAGCTTCAGTGAGGGATACATTTTGTTCTGTCTGCTTCTGCTGGGCATAGACAGTGAGAAAAAACAGGATGCATTTTCCTACAGAGCAATACAAAACAAAAACAGGGTTGACCGGAGTAGCTATGACCATAAGGAATAAGATATTAACCAACTGGAATATATGAATGACAAACATAGTCCTGAAAAAAGATATAAAACAGTTTCTGACACTGGAAAATGACAGAAGAAAACCAAATATGGCGTTAACTGACAAACAACAAAAGGTGAAAAAGAGGAACAGAGCAACTTCTGCAACCAAAACACCAAGGATTAAGGCTAACGAATATTATGTATATACATGTAATACACACACTCACCCACAAGGATGCAAATAAGGAACAGACTATCCACACTGTCAAAGAACAGACAAGACAACAAAAACCAAAGCAAAAGAACGACAAAATTCCGAAGTTAGGACTTAACTAAACCAAAAAAGCCACAATACGGGAAAAAACGGAACACCATCGGACATATTCCCTACAAACCGCTGGAACTACAACTTCACGTCTGCTGATTAGTAATAAACACCCTCAGTGAGTGATACACGTTGTTCTGTCAGCTGGACATCAACACTAAGTAGGAGTCATGGAAACAGTCCAGCTTAGACAGAGGTTTTAGCCAGGTCAAGACAGATCACATCCTGCACCTCTCAATACTGTACAGTGTTTGATTACCACCAAGTTAGCGGAACTTTACCAAACTAAGTACCTAAGTAACTAAGTCATATGGGGCCTTAGAATTTCTGTCAACCTGCCAGTGTTTTGTTCAATTACAAAGTTACAAAACTTCTCTACTAAGTTACTAAATGACTATACGGTGCTAAGTATTCGATGCAGTATTTCCATTTTTCGATTGGCCATTATGTATTTAGTATTAAAGATCCAATATATAGTGGACAATAATCAAGGCCTCATTTTCGTACAGTAGTAGAATATCTTATTAGACGGAAAGAACTGTGAGACAGAGAAGATGTACACCATAACAGCTAAGACCAAAATGGGTTGAATATTAATGAGCCACTTTTGTAAAAAGGAACAAGAACTTGTGATTAGTAAAAATCACCCTCAGTGAGTAATGCACTTTGGTCTGACAGCAGGACATCAACACTAAGTAGGAGCCATGGAAACAGTCCAGCTTAGAAAATTTTGGCCACATCCAAATAAAACACACCCTGCACATCTCAAGACTGTACAGTGGTTGATTACCGCGAAATTAGTGAAAGTTTCACTGAACTAAGTGCAGTCTTGTGGGGCCTTGGTATTTCAATCAACCCGCCAGTATTTTGTTCAATTACAAAAAGAAAAAAAAAAGAAAAAAAGAAAAAAAAAAAGAACTTCTATACCAAGTTGCAGTACTTGGCAAGGCCTAGCGACTATGGGGTGCTAAGTATTCTCTGTTGTTTTCCTATTTGATTTTTTCATTGGCCATTACATATTAAGTATTAAACTGCCAATTTATAGTGGACAGTGATCACAGCATCCTTTTAGTAAGTAATAAAAATAGCTTACTGAACGGAAAGAACTATGAAGCAGAGGAGAAGTAAACCATATTAGCTGAGACCAAAATACATATGGTATTAATGAGCCACATTTGTTTAAGAAAAGAAGAAAAAGGAATAATGACATGAAAAAAAAACTGATTGATATGAAACTCACCGGTTTACAGGGATTTATCGCGATGGAACCTGAGTATGCACTTAATTCCCAGTATCACAATATGTGTAGTTCGCTGGAAACAGTTTGTATGCGTGTTCTGTTGCAACTCACAGTGCCGTGTCAAACGTCTCACCAACTTCCATCTGTTGGTCCCTGCGTCGCCGGCGACTCCGAAGGTCAGGTTGCACACTTGGCCTTGGGGTGGATGTCACAGAAAGTTTCATCACATCTGCTAGCGTCTTAACCACCCTTATTTTCTGATCAGCACTACACTTCACCAGGATCTTGCCGTTCTTAGCCCATGCGTCGTCCACACCTGATGCATCTCTACTACGCATGAGTAAAAAGTGACGTTCCTTTGTCAAGTCCTCGGCTATGACAGTCCCTGAGTTTTTCAGCTTACGTCGATGTTGAAGAACATCTTGTGTGTGTTTGCGCGAGACAAAAGGCACAATAACAGGGCGGGAACGGGGCTCGGTATCGCTGTCGCTGTCTTTGTCGCCATCGTCCTGTCGTCGCGGTCGCGGTTTCTTTCCCACCCGATGCAAGGCGTCAATATGATGACACTGGATCTCTAACAGCTGCAGCTTATCCTGGATAATCTTTAACACCTTCTGCTCACACTGCTCGACCGTCTCTTTGTCCGTCTCCGGTACTCCAAAGATTCGGACATTATTTCGCCGACCATACTGTTCCAGGTCTTCGGCCCGTTCTCGTGCCAACGCCGCCTCGTACTTGGCCTCTTCTGCCATACGCCTCTGTTCTGTCGCCTCCTCCTTGCACTTGGCAAGCTCAGTCTTCAAGGAGTCGTTTTCCCGTCTAAGCTCGAAGAGAACACCACGAATCTCCTCCGCCTCTTTGCCAACGCTGTGCAACTTGTCAACAGCTAGACAAAGTTTCCGCCAAATATCAGTCATCGTGATGTCAGTACTGTCACTGTCGTGAGGGGGCACAGTAACTGTAGTCTTTGGGCCCGCAATGAAAGTACTAGTATCAGCTTCTCCCGAAGTCACGTTTTTCTCCGCCATGCCGATAGGTAGCACTGTTTTCTCCGCCACAGAGAAATGACTTAGGATAGACGGAGTCGCACTGTCGACCGTACGCGGAGTTTTTGCGGCTGGTTTGGATGTCTTAGTTTTGTCAGCTTTTGGAGTAAACAGTTCTGCACTATTGTCCTGACTAGAATCTGGAGTAGAGAGCTCTGACTGCTTACGTTTGGCGCTCATTTCAAGATTTGATTCCTCCTGCGTGGCATGTCAAACGGTCAGGGCACCGCATAAGCATAGCGGTGCGCGAATTGCACGATAATCACGCTTTGACCTCGCTTCACCTCACCGTCCCCCAGTATGGCTGCCGATGTCTGTGCTGTGATTTTGGCTGACCGCTGACTCACACCCAAACTGATTTCGGGGAATATCACCTCAAATATGCCATGATAGTAGTCCAACTTACACAGAAATGTGGGCCAGGTCGAGACAGATCACATTCTGCACATCTCGAGGCTGTACAGTTGTTAATTACCGCCAAATTAGCGATAATTGCGTCCAGACAAATTGCAGACAGGTGACTGCCACTGAGCACAGTTCACCAATGATCCGTCATCAAAATAAATTATACAGCGTTACTTGTTTTTCCGAACCTCGCGCTCATTTTACATGACTTGAAAATTCGCCCATACGTGGAAAATGACGAGCGTATTGATGTATCGTTTTTCTGTGTGTTGTTGCAGGTTCTCTGAGAGCTCCCTTTACTGTATACGGTACCTCAGAAACACGTTGAACTCGGTGTACCGAAACCAGAAAAAAAACACGCTAAAACAACAGCGGCAACAAATCCAGAGGTGAGTGCACACACACACACACACACACACACAGACTTCGACTTCGACATTTTATTGATTAGCCCGTTGAGCCGTATCAGTGGAGTGAGGGTTTTTTCCTTTCCAGTTATATAGTACAATCTCTGGTCCTCTGTTAACAGCCGTCGTGGTCGGACACGGGGTAACAAGATTTACAGCTGTAGATATAGACATAATCAAATTATACATGACTGTAAGACAACAATAACAGTATAAGCATCAGCCGACGGCTGTAGTACTATAGTATAGTATAACTACACACACACACACACACACACACACACACACACACACACACACACACACACAGAGAATGCTTTGTTTAAGTCGGGGGTCGTGATCCATGACAGAATAGGGGGAAAGTGCACGCACACAACCGCAATATCGTCGTTCACACGGAAAAATTGCGGAAGTCAATTTTCCTCACTTTTCAGGAGAAGCAAAAAACTGATTTATTTGAGTATTTATCATCATATCACAAAGAAATTTTACTGGACGAGTCATAATCGTTTCTTCTATTTGGTTAGTCAAGTTTAGTTATCATAGTGAATTGCATTTTGAAGAAAAATAGGAATTTAAGCGACTTTGGCGATTTTTGTGTGTACGAGTTCCAACCAAAATACCGACTTACGCAATTTTGCAGGTTGATTTACGCAGTTTTACCAAAAATATAAAGCGTGGTCGGTGTCGGCAATTTTTCACTGGCAATTACGCAATTTTTTTCCAAACTAAAATCACAACAACATCTTCGGCAATTTTTCACTGGCAGTTACGCAATTTTCTCCAAACTAAAATCACAACAAAATCTTCGGCAATATTTCACTGGCAATTACGCAGTTTTCTCCAAACTAAAATCACAACAAAGTCTTCGGCAATATTTCACTGGCAGTTACCCAGTTATCTCCAAATTAAAATCACAACAAAATCTTCGGCAATTTTTCACTGACATTTACGCAATTTTCTCCAAACTAAAATCACAACAAAATCTCCGGCAATTTTTCTCCTGCCAGTGACGCAATTCTGTCAAAACCCAAATCACCACAAATCCTTGTGTCTTCGACATCAAATTAATTTTTCAATAGAAAGCAAAAACAGTGTTACTGCTTTGACCGATCTAATCAATCAATTTTTCCACACAAGCAAGTTCTTTGTACTGGATATTCTCAGATCGAGAGCTGAAGGATAATTATATCTAAGAAGAATAAAAAGTCCGCTGTGTTTTGTCAGAATTATAAGGTCGTAAACCTATCGCAACTCCGTATTTTGATGTAGAAATGATCATCAGAAATCCGCATGCGCAATCGATTTCGGAAGTTTTTAAACTGCTGGTACGTTTTGTTAGATTGTTTCTCTACAGAGCAACAACTTTATGGGATAGGGCAGATTTCGCTGCGCGCAGGCGCAAGTTTCAGTGATAAAAATCATTGTTATGACGTTTCTCCAGATAATACCTACCGTCAGCAGAGTGACGTAACGAAATCTGCGTCATAGACACCTTACGTGCACACTATGCTACTGCGCTCTTTTTGGCGGGAGTTGTGCGACGTCTCTGTGTGTGTGTGTGTGTGTGTGTGTGTGTGTGTGTGTGTGTGTGTGTGTGTACTGATGTAATGATGGTTATCGCCTAAACCACCCCGTGAAATGGCTTTTTACTTTGAGATGAAATGAGTAGTCAGAATTAAGCTCCTGACACTTTTTCTCCTGCCGCATTTTTAGAAGAGTTACGGCTATTTAGTCTGAAGAAACTGGTCATGAAACGTTTTCGTACGAACAACAACAACAAAACGTTCAAATGGCTTCATTAGCTAGAATTTGGAAGTTCATCCAGTTATACTGAACGGGTTTGCAGCACAGCTCTGTAGCTATGGCAGATTTTGCGTAAAAAGAAATTCTGAGGTGGGGGTGGATGCGTACAAGGCTGAATATCTGTGACTCGAAAAGACTCCCTCAAATTACTCATCATCCAGGCATTGAGTAGTACCGTTTGGATCTAAAAGACATCTGATTCATCGCATCAGTACACTCAAAGACTCTTGATCCGCTACGCTCTAAATTATAACGTCCTAGTCTCTCTCCATGCTTTAGTCCCTTGTTGCGTACGCCTTTATATTATCCTCCTGAAACACTGTACGCAGTGAAAAATTCACGACTTTCAGAGATCTCCCGAATAAGCTTATCAGTTGTTCAGGCTACAGCAAAGACAGTAAAACATCAGATCTATCGTCTTTGGCTGCAATTACATGCTTCAGAATTATTGCATCATTGATTATATGTGCACCGTCCATGCATACAAGTGTTAAATTGTTGTGAGGTCGTCTGGATTAACACGAACTTCAAATCATTAATTTTGTGCTTAGTCTGTCATTAGCTGCCAGAAGAATGGAAAGTAACTCCTCAGTCTGTCGCTGACTTACAAAAGACGTGCTCAAGAATGGTTACGCTCAAAAACAAAGTCAGCACGCGCAGGTCGAGTCCATGCAGATCTGGGACATGCGCATACAAGTAGGTCAGCTGAAGCCTACATCCAGTCATAAGATCGCGCAACCTAGCTCACCTCGTATCAATAGACAAATCCTGTCGCGGGAAAAACCGGCAAGCAGAAATACGGTTTTGAGATTATTTTGCAAACATTACTGGATACCGTTCACAGCGTGTAGACAGAGTAAGTTACACGCTTCTCAGTCCAGTATGGGGAATAATACAATGACACGGTAACTTCCAGATCTAGCCTGCCCGAAAACATGAAAAACAGGACTGACACAAAGATTGATTCTCTTGATTTTATTTTTTTTTCTTCCATATGGGGAAAAAATTTCAAGCGTAAAGTCGCTACCATTTTGATTTTGTGTTTCTGTGAAATTAATGGACGAAAAAGATATTAGCATTCCCCCAGAAGAGGTGCGTAGTTACGCCATCACAAACAATTCAGCTGGAAAATCCGGTCGGTACCTAGTCTAGCTTCGACTCATTCAAAATAATCATTTGAATGTCATGCAGCCGGCAGTACATTCACACACACACACACACACACACACACACACACACACACACACACACACATTTACTTACGCAATTTTTCACAAGTACTGAAAACGATAAAGACTTCCGCAATTTTTCAACGACATACGCAACTTTCCCGTGCAAATTTATCTATGAAGACTTCGGCATTTTTCCTGCGATCGACTTACGCAACTTTTCCATTGTAATTCTTTCATGTAGACTTACGCACTTTTCCTGGAGAAGACATCCGCAGTTTTACCGTGTAAAATTGTTGTGTATAATTTCCGCAAATTTGCAAATTTTCAAACGCTGTTTTGACCCATTTCCGAGCTTCAAACGTAGAAAAGGACCTCACCAATCGATCCGCGACCCCAAAATTAGGTCAGTAGGATATAAATCTCAAAATCGTCCAAAATCGACTTCCGCAATTTTTCAGTGTGAACGACGATATGCTAAACAGCTCACCCATAGCGCAAAACACGGTACAGATAGAAACATAGCATTCACACATATTGAGTCTGTATTAGTGTATAGCATAATACATGTACCGACA
>JACVVK020000736.1:160000-181231 GCA_018292915.2 Batillaria attramentaria | reverse complement strand
TTTATTACCTAGCTTAGGAATAGTTGCATCATCAATAAATTTTAGCACTTCGCTCTGTATTCTATCTACCTCTATTTCAGTTTTTTGGCTGTACAGTTTCTTGAAGAAATTCACTTGTTCCTGTAGTACTTCCGTCTGGTCAGTAACAAGATCATTATTTTCGTTTCTCAGTTGTAAAATAACTTTCTTTTTAGATCGGGCTTTCTCTAGGTTCAAAAAGTATTTCGTATTTTTTTCTCCCTCTTGTACCCACTTCGTACGTGCTCGAATCTGGGCACCCCTAGCCTTTTCCGTGGCTAAAATTTCAAGTTTCTTCTTTACCTGTGTTACTTTTTCATACAAATGCTCAGTGGGGCATGAGGCTACGTGTTTTTCCATATCATTTAGTTCATTTTGTAGTGTAGAATATTCATTTCTCTTGTTTCTTGCTTTTTCCTTACCATACTCTATACAAAAGTCTCGAATCTGAATTTTACACAGTTCCCAGTGCCTCTGCTGTTTGTAGATTCTGAGAAAATGACAATGTTAGTTTTTCTGAACACACACACAGACACACAGACAGACGACGGAGGGTTATTACATAGACTCCCTTTGTTACAAAAGGGAGCCAAAAAATCACCTACATTTTTTCGGCAAATGGGCTAAACATGTAATATGACAACAGCAGCGCAGCACAGCACAGCAAACACAAGCAAGTTAATCTTGTCGTGCTCATTCAAAAGATTCTAAAAGACAAACAGCTGTGCAACAAATGCAGAATGGGCCAAAGGCCAGAACTGAGCAGGGGAAAACGAGAGGAAAAGTGCATGTGAAGAGGGCTCATGCACGGAGATGTAGCGAGACAAACACAGAAAATATGCCAGAACAATAATCCTGATTTTTTAGTTGGAAAAAAAAACAACAACAAAAATCAAAACAAAACACACCTGTAGATGATGGCCAGGCTCACCTTCATGCAAGCTCAAGGCTGTCAACTCATACCTGCGGCTGCAAATTTTTGGTATTTTGGAACTCAGAGTTTCGAAGCCGACACGTAGTTGCAACACTAGCAAAGAAGTTATGCACTACTCTTTGAACTTAGTGTGAACTTTATCTGTGGTAATGGGTATTTCATGTTTGATGCACGAGCAGATAGTGCAAGTGGGTACGTGCTGTGGAAGGTAACCAGAAATTTCTGTAGTCTGCATTAAATATATACATATACTACATGTATATCAACGCCATGCGGGGCAATAGTGCTGATTTGGATAGGCTGATCTCTTGAAAGCCCACGCAAAAATCACAATTTTACTTGAAACCTGCAGATCACAAGGAGCCACTTCAAGCCACTATTATGCAATCTGCAGAGGTCTCCGGTCTAGCAGGGAAGGCCCACATGTTGCATATTAGTGGCTTGAAGTGGCTGCTACTGGTGTGCAGTGGTTTGTGTTTTTTGACAAGTCTTATCATATAGTAGGGAGTGGTTGGACTTTGGCTCTTAGGAGTTAAAGAATACTAAAAACTATGAAGCAGGTACCCTTGTTTATACAGTTTCAACCTAACTTCACTCATGAAACACCGCCACAGACATCTTTCACTTGACTGAGCACTCATCTTACATGGCTTCCAGGTTGTGAATGTTGATGTGATACAGGCCCGGCCGAGAACCATCTGGTGTGCCTGCGTAGTAGAAACCTGTGGGAGCGTTGGCCAAAATGGGAGGAGCAGGAATAACTCTGCAAAGAAAACAATGAAAACAGCAGGCAAATTAACGAGGAAACACGAAGAAAGGTCAATTGACTGAATGCGCACACACTCATGTGCCTGCACACATACATGCGCACGCATGCACCAGGCTGGAGAACTGTGGGGGGAAAAGAAAGACTGAAGCCTAGGCTGAGATGCAGAGGCAGTGCTCAGATGGGGGACCACCCTAGCTAAGAAAACAAATTTCAGCACTTTTAAAGGCATTTAGTTGCCTCTCCTGGCACCCAAAAGTAAAATACTCCAAAATAATAATAATAATAATGACAGTACTTATATAGCGCTATAACCTGTCGGTTGATAACAGTTCTAAGCGCTGAAAAAAAAAAGTATACAAAAATAGGGGGAAAAATTGCAATGCTATAGGGTCATGGTGCAACGACATACGCACGCACACACGCACGCACACACGCACGCACACACGCACGCACACACACACACACACACACACAAAGTGAAGTTAGACTGCCCCATATGGCACTACATGTATCACGATACACGACTGCGTGTGCAACCCTTTCCCCCCTTCCTTTTCTTTGGTTGAAACTTAGAGGGTTTTGGGGGGGCTGAAAGGGTAGGAAAATTGCCAGCCTGACGCACACCTGCGCACAAACTCCACTCCTGTAATACTATTGCGATGGCCTTTTGTTTAACTCAAATGCAAGGTAAGTGGCCTCTTGTCGTAACAGAAACTGCGGCTCATACCTCCGACTCCCAAAAGACGACATCACACTGCGTCACACACTTATTTTACATTGCAGACATTACGTCACAGACAGACCATTGTGATAGACAAAACATTATGTCACAGACAGAACAAAGAACCAAAAGAAACAAAATCAATGCAAAGTACGACCCTATAAAATCACCTGGCTACGCTATGTTCTCAATGAGAGTGTTTGAGAGAGAGAGAGAGAGAGAGTCACCTGTAAATATTTGATCTCAATGTTTTAATTTTCTTTGCTAGATGTGTTTTAAGCCCCTTTTCCATGACCGACGTACGTCGACAGACATTGGCCGATTGTCGGGCAACTAAAATCTGCCATGGAAACGTGCACTCGCCGACTCGCTCCCACAAGTATGGCCAGTCGTGAATCAAATCGATTATTTCGATGACTTTAGCCGCCGAAAGTTGAGGCTGAACACTGCTAGCCGCCATCTTCAAAGTTTCCAGTTTCTGGATCAAGGCCGCATTCCTATGCTAGCAGCCAATCAGATCGCTTGGATTTCCGCCAACAAGGTCACCGACTCGCCCAGAGTAGAGTGCTGCTCTACTCTCACCGACGCGTCGGGCGATGCCTGCCAACTCCTTTTCCATGGACGATTTTCAGCTGGGACGCGAAGTTGGCCGACTGTCGGGCGACGTACGTCGGTCATGGAAAAGGGGCTTTAGTAGTGTGTAGCAACGGCAAGTTTGTAAATTGACGTCCTTCTCTGTCAAAACTTTAACCGTTGGAAAATGTTTTCATCATCATCATCTCACCTGAGGTCAGAATCTGGCATGTTTCCAAACAACGCAGGTAGTTTGGGCTGGATCTTGTTGTAGCAGAGGTCATTGACATGGTTCAGCAGATCCTTCTGCAAACAGTACAATCACAGTCAGCACCTTATGTACACATGGATGGTCTCGATGCAGTTACATGCAGCAAACGTGGCCCTTCACATACACTTTCCTTGAACTTGAAGCCATACAGCAGACCAGTTTCAAACTGTACTGTGTAGCTCCCAACATGAACACGTAACAACACATTAATCATGTCATTTTAATTGGCAAAATGTGTATAAGTAAATACAGATACGGTACACACCAACAAACATAATAAGCTTGTTCGAAAAGGAAACTCAGTTAAGACATCTGTCCATGCACTAATTTCAAAAACATTAATTTAAAATCAGTGGGGAACCAATGAAGAGAGGCCGATCAGCCCCCCCCCCCAAAAATGAAAAAAATGAAAACAAAATAAATAAATAAAAAGGTTTTGAGCGGCCTGCAAGCAACTGAGGTTCAAAAAAAAGAAAAAAAGGAAAAAAAAAGAAAAAGAAGCTCCCAACATTAATACATTTCATACCACTCACGAGTACCCCATGTTTTTGACTCTTTTGCGGGTTTGGTCCTGTATGTGTATGTCCTGTAGGCAAGATTAACAGTTCCTTAACGGTTCTCATTTGGGCATCCAAAGTTGTCAGCATAAGAACCAAACTTCGCATCTTCAACTCCAACGTGAAGTCAGTTCTGCTCTACGGATGCGAAACATGGAGGACAACGAAGACGATGCAGCAGAAGATCCAGACATTTCTCAACACCTGTCTGAGGCGCATCTTCAACATCCGATGGCCAGAGAAGATCTGGAATGAAGAGCTGTGGGAGTGAGCAGGGCAGGAACCAGCGGCCAAGCAGATCCTGCGGAGGAAGTGGGGCTGGATTGGACACACCCTCAGGAAGCCAGCATCCAGCACCACACGCCAAGCCCTGACATGGAACCCACAGGGGAAAAGGAAGACAGGCCGGCCTCGCAACAGCTGGAGGCGGGACACTGAGGCAGAGTTATATAAGCAGGGGACCAACTGGACTGGAGTGGCAAGAATAGCCCAGAAAAGAGTGCGATGGCGAAGGGTTGTTGATGGCCTATGCTCCACGTGGAGCCAGGGGCCTAAGTAAGTAAGTAACGGTTCTCACTGCAGCAAATATGAGTCTAATCAAAGTGCAACAATCCCACTGGGCCAAATTTAAATCCATGCGGACAATTTTTTTATATATATTTTTTTTTAGTGAGGCCACTGGCGTGAATCCCAAACTTCACTGTCACCATCATTATGTCGTGTAAGGATGTATCATGACTGTGTGTATGTAACGTGTATGTGACGTGTATTTAATGTGTATGTAATGTGACATGTATTTCATGTGTATGTATGTAATGCCACCCTACTATTGTGAGGCGCCTAGAGCTCCAGCAGGAGGTTGGGCACCAGACAAATCCTCATTATTATTATTTACTATCAATCAGGCTGGGGGATGGCTGAAGGAAAAAAACGACTGAAACCTAGGCCAGGGTGCAGCAGTAGCACATTACTGTGTGACCACGGGGGTGACGCCCCACTTCAGAAAAACAAATTTTAGCTTTTGTAAAGGCATTTAGTAGCCTCTACTGGCACCCAGAAGTTAAATTTATACTGCCTTGGTACTGATATGCAAGCCTTCACTGAAGTCCCATATACTATTACATGTATCACGATACATGATTATGTGTACAACCTTTTCCCCCTTCCTTTTTTCGGCTGAAACTTGGCTTTTTGGGCTGAAAGGATAGGAAGTTTGACTGAAAATTGCCAAATGACTGACAACTCCCCAGCCTGATTATTAAACTTACTTCGTAGGAACTGAGTTAAGGTGATTTGTAAACATGTTTATAGCACTTCACTGACTTGCCTTTACATTTACATCCTATACATATACATATATATACATGTATAACACATGAATATTCAGTTGCCCTGTCCACACTCTCCACAACCTCAACTTCCAAAAATAGAAAAGAATATAGCAGTAAGCGATAATGGCACTTCCATGGTAATGCTGAAACAGTCGCTGTCATACACGTTTGGGCAACATGGTATGCCGAGTGCGATATCTCCCAAAACTATGTAATAATAATAATAATAATAAATTGTTCTTGTATGGTGCAGAAAGTCTGCCCAAGAGCCGGAGCACTCAGTGCGCGCTACACACACACACACACACAGACCGACGGACACACACACACACACACACACACACACACGGCGGACGTGGGATACAGGGGAGGATATTGTAAAAAATTTAGTTGAAAGCTTGCCGAAACAGATAGGTTTTAAGGTGTGCCTTGAACTGTGAGTAGGGAGATTCCTAAGTGAGACGGGCAGAGAGTTCCAGATTTGTAGCCGCAACCATTTCAACCGACTTTCTCCATAGCACATGCAGTACACGAAAAGAGACAAAAGAAGAGAACCTACAGCACTGTCAAACTGTTCCTTGTCTTTCTTCTTGACGTGCTGGACATAGTCGTAGTAGTGACTGTAGCCTTCCCTGATCGCAAGCTCGGAAATCCGCTGATAGATTCTTTCCACTTCTGTCAGACCTAGTTCGTGCACTTCCTCTGGGGTCATCTCGCAGGAAAGGTGAAAGTTCAGGCACTGCTGGTACATTTTTTCGCCGTCTGGAAGAGACAAAATCGACTCACTGGGACGCAGTTTGTAGAAGTACACCTGCACAGAGAGAAATTAGACTTGATTGGATACTATACCAACAAGCAAGCCACTCCCCCCCTCCCCCCCCCAAAAAAAACAAAAACAAACCCAAACAAACAAAAAAACAAAACAACAAACCCAACACAAACGGCTGTATTAAATAGACTAACTACTCTACCATCACTGTCACCATCATTGTCATTTTACGATGTCATGTTAGGATGTATCATAGCTGTGTGTATGTAGCGTGTATGTGACGTGTATTTCATGTGTATGTAATGTGACGTGTATTTCATGTGTATGTATTGCCACTCTACTATTGTGAGGCGCCCAGAGCTCCAGCAGGAGGTTGAGCGCCAGACAAATCCTCATTATTATTATTATTATTAAACAACGACAACAAAAAAACCTAGATGGTTTTGTGAGAACATACAGAGGACAGCAGCACTGAAGGTAAACAAGTAAAACTTCAGATACTTATAGTATCCCCACCACACTTTTTACAGAGAGTCACACAAGAAAACAAGCTGGAGTCTAGAAGAAGAAAAAAAATACAGAAAAAACCAGAGCACACTCTCACACATTGTGTGTGTGGTTACTTGACAATTGTCAGCTGGCGTGGACTGTGATAGAGTTATGTTCTCACACATTGTGTGTGTGGTTACTTGACAATTGTCAGCTGGCGTGGACTGTGATAGAGTTATGTTCTCACACATTGTGTGTGTGGTTACTTGACAATTGTCAGCTGGCGTGGACTGTGATAGAGTTATGTTCTCACACATTGTGTGTGTGGTTACTTGACAATTGTCAGCTGGCGTGGACTGTGATAGAGTTATGTTCTCACACATTGTGTGTGTGGTTACTTGACAATTGTCAGCTGGCGTGGACTGTGATAGAGTTATGTTCTCACACATTGTGTGTGTGGTTACTTGACAATTGTCAGCTGGCGTGGACTGTGATAGAGTTATGTTCACCACTGCTATTGTAATTTATTTATGTAGTAGTGTTGTAATTTATTTATAGTGCTGCAACATTGTGATAGATTTTTAGGTATGAGTGTGCGAGCATGTAATAGGTGGAATGGGTGTGCATGGTCGTATGAGTGAGTGTTTGGCATGCTTTATTTTTTTTTTTTATGAGAGACCACAAAGCAATGTTCCTCTTTTGGAAATTTAATAAATGTCTTATGTCTTATATGCACACACACACACACTTGTGCACACACACACACACACACACACTCACACACACACAGACACACACACACACACACACACACACAGACCATAAATTCAAGCATCCACATACATTTTCTAGAAACTGCTTGAGTTTTTTGAAAGCAGGAATGATGACAGACGCCAGCACATCTTTCGCCCTTGTTTTCAGCTTCTCGCTGAAAGGAAAAATAGATAGAGCTGAGCAAAGTACACGTTACAAACGACAAGACTTGCAAGCTATGAGAGTCTCTATAAAATGTTCGAATGGTATATCAAACTGATACTACTCCTCCTATTAACTCATTCGCGATGGGAGACTTTGATCAAAGGTTCAGCCATGCATCGCCCACAGCTCTTCCAAACTGTTTTCTTCCATCCATTTTGTTATCAACTGAAAATGTCAAGTGTGTGCCTCTAATGATGCGTGCTAGTGTTGTCATGGTCACCATGACACGGTGACCATGACGATGAATCACGTGAGAATGTATGAGAGAATGGCGGATGAGTGAGCGTGTGCATGTGCGTGTGCTTGTGTGTGTGCTTCTGCAGTCCAGGATTCAACCCTGAATTCCGTCTGCATCTCTTCAATCTGGTAATTGCATGTGGTTCTACAGTTCGTTGCCTGCATGATGTGATTGCGTGAGTGTGCCTGGAAGGTTGATTTGATCGCATGGGTTGCTTTGCACCGCCCCAACGGCCATACACCGCATCCTGACAGTAGCGACAAACAGCAACGTTGTAGTCCCAGAAAACGACTACACTAGGGTGGGTGTTGGGTGTTTAACGTCCTTTTCCACCACATAGGGTGATATCAAAGACGGGGCAACGATGAAAAAGCCAGCACAAATATTTGGCCCCAGTCGGGATCGAACTCACGACCCGAGCATTAGAAGTCCAACGCTCTACCATTTGACCACCCCGGCTTTCCGACTACACTAGGGAGGCTGGTTTACATGTAGTAATAATAATAATAATGAGTATTGTATAGGCGCTTTACCCACTTTCATGAATCGGCTCAAAGCGCCGCGAACTGTACCCAACACGCACGCTCACGTGAATCACACGCATTCTCTCATACACTGGACATAAACACATTACAATCATGTGGTGCGAAGGGTCAGCTCAGCTATTTAAATTTCGGAATTTAGAATTGCATTTATTTTTCAGACTTGGTGGGCTGAACATGGGGAGGAAGCCAGAGTACCCAGAGAGATCCCCCGACGATCGGCCCGAATGAACGGTGCCACACACGAGAAGGAAAAATTCTTTGACATGAGTGGGACTCGAACCCATAACCTCTCGCATCGGTGACAAATCTCTTAACCACTAGACCACCGACCGCCCCTCGCAGTAAGGTCATTGCAGTTTCACGGCAGCAAGTCCAGGCGTGGTCAGTGTTGAGGCAGTGAGGCTGCCCCAGTAACGATGGAGTTAACCCAGCAACCACACAAAACACTTACAGGTCTTCATCAGACACTTGTTTGTCTTCGGCCGTGAAGGGTTTGATCAAGGGATGGTCTTCAATGGGTGCTGCGATCAACTCAGCCAGCTGGCTGGGAACATCTTCCTGGAATCAGACGAGCAAATGGACATCCGCCTACAGAAATACAGTAGATGTATATGCAGGTCGACTGTTTTGTCAAACTTAAATATAAGTCAAAATTTACCAACATTTCAACACCAGTCCTGATTTTCAGATTAAGGTTGAAGCTACAAAGTGACCATGACAAAGTGATGCACGTTAATTACAATTTGACAGTTTCTTACAGAAACTCTAACGAGTATTTATCTGTAAGTTGAAGTTTGCGTAGAACTGTAATAAAGTATTTAGCCATTTTACAGAAACAAAAAAATGAAAGAAAACTGGTTTCCTGAAAGAGAGATTTATAACACGACTGGTAAGCAAGGGAGTTGTTTCCCTTAATTATGACATCACATGCTGTCCACAAGACTTTCAAGTCAAATTCAATTAAAAATACACGTACTTTATTGTCTGTTTTAAATATATACCATTCTAAACAGAAAACTGTCTTCAGACCCATGCAACTGGTCCGTTCATTATAATATGATCTTAACATAAAATAAATCAAATAAGCAAACACACACACACACACCCAGACGGATATTATACAAAACTAGAAGTGGACTTGTCTCACCACACTGTGTTTGTGCATCACCATGCCCACTTCAACGCCTTTTTCCAACGCCTTCTGTACTTGCTCAATCTGTCATACAGAGACGGCAGAAAGTTTTCACGAGCTAGACATAAATGTATGTGTATGCACGTCTGTGTATGTATGTGAATGTATAGAGTGTGTGTATGCGTATGTGCTGTATGTATGCATATAGATAGGTATACATTTGTCTGTGTCCTTACAGGTGCCAGTGTAAACATACATCCATATGTTAAGAGTAGATAAATTTGCCTATATTGGTACAGTTGTATACTCGTATTTTTGATGTTGTGCAGCCATGTGCCCAACTAAAAAGAAGAAATAAAAAAAATAAAAAATAAAAAGTTTTCACGAAGGTGCCACACGACTCTTCCAGAAAAATCTTAGCTTCCAGCCGTGGACATGATGCTGGACTTTTTCATGGCCTTGCAACTAGTGTTTGTGCAAAGCCCTTGCATACACATACAACTAGACCCAACCACACATCAGTCTAGACCCCGGGCGCCAACGCGTGAGGATACTGTTACCAAGCATCCACAACGCATGTTATCTCTGTTCTCACTGTGGCCACTCCATTTTTCCAATCAAAAATAGTTTTTGATAAAACAGTGTAGTGGTTAGCACTTAGGACTATGGGCCGGGAGACCCGGGTTTGAGAGTCCCCACTGAGGCAGGCAGGATTTTTCCTACCTAGGTCGGCTCCTACCCAGAGCGGTGTGCTAAATGCCATGGCCCAGTGGGGAGGCTGTTGCCACACGCCAAGTTTTCACCCACTCCACGCGTGCAACTTTGAGGGTGCTTCCTTTGGTATGACACGTCTTATGATGTGGATGATTCACAGCCGGCACCGCATGTGCCATAGTTCCCAGCCTGGTTAACACCAGGATATATTTATGACAGAAAGCATGGAATGCGGCCCTGTCCCGCAGTCCCAAATCACATGGACCTCCATAGCATCATCTTACTATCATCCGCATCTCCATCATCATGCATAATTAAAAATTGCCCCAGCTCCAAGTCCTCTGTGGATTCCGCCCATGACCTGGGAGGAACACCACTGGAGCTGGCAAAGAGTTGGGGCAGAAAAACAACAACAAAAAAAACAAAACACCCCTCCCACTTAGTTACAGCAACTCACCCGCTTGGGCAGCTTTTCCATTCTCAGACAAACTTTTCAAAGTCATCCACCGTGTCAAAGTTCATGAAATACATGTTCTGAATGAAGTCAACGTGCATCCCTTCCAAGAAATTTACTGGAAAGTAGTAGCTGAAAAAAAAAGACAAAAGCGTATCTGACAATGTAAACAAAAGACAAAGCGTATCTGACAATGTAAACAAAAGTCACAGCAACGCGTTAAATCTAAATTATGCATGTAAAAACAACTGGTTTCAATGAACTAGATGCAAGGGGGGGGGGGGGGGGTTAGGGGGACAGCGGTGTGTTTGTGTGTTTGTGTGTGTGTGTGGGGGGGGGGGGGGGGGGGGGGGGGGGGGGGGGGGGGGGGGGGGTGGGGAGGGGGGGGGAGGCGGGGGAGGCGGGAGGGTTAAGGGTAAAATTCAAATAAATCTTTATTATCCCAAATGGGAAATTCGCTTATGGTGGACATAAAATGAACAACCAGGCAACACATGCAACATAAAAAGAAAAACACATCAACTAATATTTAACACGCTTAAAAGTATTTAACTCAAACCCCATTTTCCAGGAAAAAAAATTTAAAAATGGGAAACACAATCTCCCCTTAGGACTTGAAAAAAAAAAAAAAAAAGCTCAACAAGTAACCATTTATAGCTGTCCCATTCAGATACTCCTGGAGCTGGTCTCTAAGCATAAGAAGACTTTGCTTGTGTCTGCTACACTGTTTGGGATCAATCTCCTCAGCTCTCTTCAAAAACTGCCGAACAGCGCCCTATAAACAACAGAAAAGAAAACACCATCGTAAGCATACTTTAGATTGCTACCTTGTAACTGCCAGTCAATCTGACAGAGATAACACTAGCGATCCTTTATTTTACAACCGACAAAGTTATAGGCATACAAAGACCATTTTCAAACTTGCCATTGCTACGCTACCGTAAAAAAAAAAATACAAAAAACATATGCAGAAGAAGGATAAAGAAATATATAAAAAACAAAAAAAAAAAAAAGGAAATTCGCTTAGGCCACTGTATGTAATGCAATGTGCATATGTAAGGTACATGTATGTTTTGTATGTAATGTTGCCCGTCATGTCATCATATACCAAAAAGATCAATAAAAAAAAAACAACAGGAAATCGCACACAAACACACACGCACATATAATTATTATGTGCGCGCTCGTGCGGCAAGCATAATTATACACCTATACAGACAGAGGGACACAGACAGGCAATGAATGAGTTTAACATGTAACATGATTTGTGTGTGTGTGTGTAACTCTCTCCCTAAGCTAGTGAAGGAGGCAGTCAGCATCACCGCATTTCAGAAGCACCTGAAGACTTCAGTGCATCACCCCAATAGTGCGAGTAACCATCTACACTTCTTTTCTTTTCTTTTCTTTTTTAAACTATTCTTCTTTCTTTCATTCATCATCATCATCATCGTGTGTGTGTGTGTGTGTGTGTGTGTGTGTGTGTGTGTGTGTGTGTGTGTGTGTGTGCGTGTGTGTGTGTGTGCGTGTCACTTTGTGTGTGTGTCACTGTGTGTGTGTGTCACTGTGTGTGTGTGTGTGTGTGTGTGTGTGTGTGTGCGTGTGCGTGTGCGTGTGTGTGTGTGTGTGTTGTTTTAACAAAATGACAAGCACTTTGAACCAGCATCTGCTAGAAATGAGATTATTATTATCATTAACATACTGTGAACTGGGATTCCTCCAGTTCACTTGCCATTCTTTTATTATTAGTTTGTGTGGTAGCATAAGATGTCTTCTAACTCAAGCTTGATTTCTTTTTTTTCTTTTTTAGTGTGCATGGAAACAGAGCTTCTACTGGTCTTCCATGTTTCCGCTGTTTGGGCCAAGAATTTTACATGATGCTAGGTACGAATACACATTTTGCAGCTTGTTTAAGTTCACAGATCGACCTAAGCTTATTATGGTGACAAGACTATTTTATTAGATCCCATAAAAGGGAAATTACCCAATAAATATTATGTTCCCACAAACACCCACTCACACTGATGCGCACACACATCCCCCCCCCCTCCCCCCATATCACATGACACCTAATTACCCTACAACTGTAAACGCGTACACTGGTTCACAGGTCAGCGGCCGAGCAGTCAATCTGACCTACCTACGGCAGCATGCCCCTCTCGCCTAGCACGCCTGTGAAGTACTGGCACAACTGACGCTGAAGCAATACTAACTGACGACATGGTGAAATCTAATGTTGACAGGCACATCCGGGTGACCGTCTAAAGGGACGTCACCAGTTTGTGAGGAGCGGATGAATCATACTGAACATACTGCTACATGTAATCGTACTGCTACATGTAAATTCGAGCCGGGAGTACAGTTCATATGGGGTCGACGGCAACATTACAAGTTTACCGAGCTCGAAGATAGCCTTTGGGAAGACCACTGGTCCAGTAGTGGCGGCGTCCGTGCGAAGCACTTTTATGACACAATGGGAGTTGATCAAGCTGGGGTATGTAACTATCACTAACCAAGATGTACATACATGTATATGGACACTAAGTACAAATGGCAACACTGACCTCACCACCATATGAAAAGAAAATGGCAAGGTGAGGTGATTATGCAGGAAACCTTGTATAGAGCTACAAACCTCTCGTTTAGCGTAAGCTTCCTCGCTGATATCGTCAAGCTGGTCATCTCTATCGTGGATGCCACAGTATGTCGCCAGCTCTGGACTCTCTGCCAGACGCCATGACCACACCTCCGCACACAGATCCATCACTTTGACATCCATGGACTCTGTCATGGTAAATGAATGTTCAGGTGCTTACCAATGATCCTGTAGAGGTAATGAAAGCAGCACAATCAACTTTTCAATCACTATTTACATACATGAATACTGCATAATATTGTCTCTATAAATATATAATGAATGTATTATTCTCTACGCCCATGAATAATTCATTCAATTCTATCCAACAGCTTTATTAGTAATCTTTGTTTTGTATGATCCGTCGCACATAAAATAATACAATAATAGGGTGGTTAAAGATAAATATAAAGCATGTGATTAGCATGTCAGTATACAGACATAATTATTATTCTTATTTAACAATTATTAGTTGGTGTGAATGGGATATTCTAATTACAGCAATGTTCAAAGTTGCTCCAGTAATGCCGGTGATGTCAGTCACTGTCACTGTGTGTGTGTGTGTGTGTGTGTGTGTGTGTGTGTGTGTGCATATGCAACCAAACGAAATGCAGAATGGGACGAGTGGCTGGGAAAAAAAGTTAAGATCCCACAGAAAACTTCCTTCCGGTCCATTACCGTACTGCTCGGGGAAATAGAGAACGGTCGACTACTTCCACTACACTGAATGCACAGCTGTAAAAACCCGTTTGAAAAAGTGGACTGCATAACCTGCTCTTTAACCAAACTGATGCAAGCGATTAAAGAAAGTCACTCTGAGTAAGTCCTCTTCATACAAAAACAACGACCTATGGTTATACCTGGGAAAACGTGGCATATAATCAAGTAGCCATATCAGCGCGGCCGTAGTCGTAGGAGTTACTTCTCTTGGACAGTAGCTGTCGATCTACTGCAAGGTTATGTTCACAGACCTAAAAAAAGATAGACCCACCGCCGCACGCTGCCTGCGAGTGTCGCTATCGCGGCCATCTTGTGAATACCAGAACTCGCCGTCTGTGTACAGGACGCCTCGTTCGAAATACAAAGTTCTTTAGAAAGACGTCATGAGAAATGTGACGTAAGATAAAGCGGACCAATGCTATGCGCGCTATGTAAACAGCTGATAGCGTCTGGCCAATGCTATGTGCGCTATGTAAACAGCTGATAGCGTCTGGCACTTCCAGGTACTCGCAACATGGCGCGCGGCGGCGTCACACTTCCAGCACCGCAGGGGGTCTATCTTTTTTAGGTCTGTGGTTATGTTTAAGTTACTATGAAGTTTTTATGTGCGCCTGTGTATGATTGACCATTGATGCAAAATCATGAAAAGTGTGACAAGCTCTTTCGCTTAAAAAAAAACCTAGAAAAAACATGTTTCGCGACTGAAAAACTGCGGCGGAAAGTCTTGTCATTACGTCAGTGTTTGGTGAAAAACTGAGTCAGTGGTCAAATTTTTCCCCGACTGGAAAAATTTGAAACCCTGACCACCGTAATTGTCTTGTGTTTCAGTTTTGTTTTGTTTCTAGCAAAAAGTGAAAAAAAAATTGGGGTTTATATTCAAGTTGTGCAGTCGGTGGTCTAGTGGTTAAGATTTCGTCAGTCACGAATGCCGCCGCCGGCGAGACCGGCTGAGGTCAGCTCAAGTTCGAGTCCCATCAGTTGGGGCGGCAACTTGAAGAACTTTTCCCTTCCGGCCGTATATCAGTGGCACCGTTCACTGGCGATGCATATTGTACCGAACCATGCAGAGACGAAACTGATGTTCCATAGCCGGTCTCCGACCATACTGACCTGCTTATGCCAAATGTTCTCAGTATGATAGAAATCGTTAATTTAGTCAGTCTACTGACTTGTTGTACACTGACCTGACTGAGAAAAAAAAAATCAGTCAGTCAACTGAACAAAAATTGTACACCTGACTGAGAAAAAAAAATGACTCACGGCAGTCAGTGAAAACAAAAATTGTACACCTGACTGAGAAAAAAAAAAGACTCACGGCAGTCAGTGAAAACAAAAATTGTACACATGACTGAGAAAAAAAAAAGACTTAGGCAGTCAGTGAAAACAAAAATTGTACACCTGACCGAGAAAAAAAAATGACTCACGGTAGTCAGTGAAAACAAAAATTGTACACCTGACTGAGAAAAAAAATGACTCACGGCAGTCAGTGAAAACAAAAATTGTACACCTGACTGAGAAAAAAAAATGACTCACGGCAGTCAGTGAAAACAAAAATTGTACACCTGACTGAGAAAAAAAAAAGACTCACGGCAGTCAGTGAAAACAAAAATTGTACACCTGACTGAGAAAAAAAAAGACTCACGGTAGTCAGTGAAAACAAAAATTGTACACCTGACTGAGAAAAAAAAATGACTCACGGCAGTCAGTGAAAACAAAAATTGTACACCTGACTGAGAAAAAAAAGACTCACGGCAGTCAGTGAAAACAAAAATTGTACACCTGACTGAGAAAAAAAAAAAAAAAAGACTCACGGCAGTCAGTGAAAACAAAAACGTAATTCAGTACTAAAACCGTGCGAGAGCCCTGGATGAACTCGCCATGCAAGGACTTGAACCCGTTTCCTACTACGCATCGCATCGAGTCGCTCATGAGTCACTGGGCCAAGGTGAAAAACCTGATCATAAAACCCATGCACGGCATGCATGAATCAACGCCGGTGGCCGTGGACCTATAGCTGTTTGTTGAGTAAGGCAACCAGTTCCGGCCGTGCGGACTGACGCTGCTTCGTTGGGTCACTGAGTGAAGCCAGTTTACTGACTAGCACTGAGCAGGGACCCACATAAAGTCCCTGCTAGCAGTAACCACAGTGGTGAGCCAAGACTGCGGAGCCGAAGAGTGTTTCAGGTGCTAGTCCGATTCGAAAGTCACCCACACTTTGGGCGTCGTTTGTTGTCATGCAAACTGTATTTTGAAATATGACTGAGCATGGATGCAAACTTGTTTCTGTTTTTTTTTTTTTAAACTACTCTATTGTCCCTTTCGAGAAATTTGGGCTGCTTTCCCCGGCCGGGGGAAGCGCGTCGCCCCGGCACCTACCTATCCTGTTTTTGTTTTGTTTTGTTTTTTTCTTTGTTTGTTTTGTTTTCTCAGTTTAAAAAAAAATTGTTTGGGGGAAGAAAGCCGGATAAACCGGTTGAACCGATGAGCAGCCCGGTAGCCAGGTAAGACCGGTATCACAAGACTAGACTGAGCTAACTCAGTTTCAGGCTTACAGTGTCAGCAAAAAAATAATAATATGAATCAATAAAATCGGTTTCCACACAGTTCGTGCACTTATTTGATTGTGTCAATTCCATTTTGCTTAACTTGACAAGATGTTTGTGGGATAAATATCAAGTTGTGCAAAATGTGTGTGTTGTCACAGTAGAGATCGCAAAAAGCCACTGCATTTCGATGGAAATTTCTAGACCATCCCAGAACATGCTGGTGCATTAACGTCAGTAGATTACGTCACCTTGGAAAGATTTCGAACTTGTCAGTAAGATGAGGAATGTTCTAGATCTGACCTGTTTAATATATAACTGAGCAGCCCTGCACAGCGTTCTGGGTTCTTCTTCTTTCAAGTCATGACTGAATTTGTTCTCCGCGCATCTTCTGTTAATAAAGTGTTGGGGTTGCATTCTATTGTATCCCGTGTCTTCTCTGCGAGTGCACGAAGAGAGCGACATAGCAAGAGTAAAATACAACAGTGTGCATGGTCATATTTTAAAAGAACACAACTCAGACATGACTGAGAGCAAACGTGTCGTCAATTCTTTGAGTCGAAGTAACACAGGAATAACTGTCCGCCATGTAACTAACCCCTCGTGCATATGTTGGGTCAACTCTTGAACCATCGGCTTTCACTTCGTTTCAAGTCGCCTCTGCACTGACCCGAGATCGGCTAACCATCGAGACCGACCTCCGAGACAACTCATGCAGACAAAAATCTCTGAAACAGGCTGAAAATGTATTGTGCCTTGTGAATTGGACAAAATTCACCGCTTCTGTGCACTGACACTGCGAAATACTACAGGGGCTTCAAAGTTGTTCAGAACTTTGTCCATTTTCCTTGTCACCGAGTATTTTCGTTTTTGTTCCTTCTTCCTCCTTGTCTCGGCGCAGGTCTCGGTTAGCCGATCTCGGGTCAGTCAGTGCAACAGGCTACGCGACGGTATTACTAGTAGCTTCCGGGGCATGTAGTAAGAACTTGGCTAAATATAGTAGAAAACCTTTGCCCCTTTTAAAATTTGTCTGCAGAGTAAACAATGGCAATCTGGTGCTTTTTGTTGGCTTTGTAAACAAGTTTCATGCCAGGTAATAGTAAAATTAGGGAAAAATGAGGCTGGCTTGTGGACTATTTGTATTCATGCGCGGCTGGCACAGGAGCCAGCCACAGACGTATAGATCTAGATCTATACGTCGATGGAGCCAGCAGACGACCGTGGAATGAGGGGGTATGTGGTCGCTGCCAACATTGCCAAAAAACGGAATATTGGAATTTGTTTAAATTTCCTCTACGCATGAGTCTATGATTTTTGTGAATTTTTTTGGTGAATTTTAAAGCATTTCTAGGGTGTCATCTGCAGCGTCTTGGGTTATGTGTAAGAGGAATATATAGCGTTTTCCTCCAGATTTGCATCTGTGTCGCGTAGCCTGCAGAGGTTAAACAGAGTGAAAGCCGATGGTACAGAGTTGCGGCCGGGTCAGTCACTGAAGCAAGTTTACTAACAGGAACGTAAACATGTGTGCGGTGACGGCAACTGTTTGACAGCGTCGTTTGTTCCCCATGACAGCACGGCCATTGTACCGATGAGGTCACACAGGAACTATGTTCGCCGCGACAGCCAAGTCACCATCAGTCCTAATATGTCTACCGTCAGTCGAAAAAAAAAAAGGGGGGGCCTAAGCGTCATAGATATGAAAAGCATTTATGCCATGTTACCAGTGATTCTCTGTGTGAGAGAGTGTATTAGGTTCGTGGGTGTTGGTGCGAATCGCTATTCACACTCTTCTTCAGGAGGAAGCAGTTTTAGAGTGGGTTTTGTTGTTGTTGTTGTTGTTGTTTAAATAACAGATATTTGTTTATTTTAACACGTAAAAAATGATCCCTGGGAAGTTTTTGCACATGCAGGAATGACCCCAGAGATTTTAGCTTAGTTTTATTCAAGCAGTTTTGATGGACTGAGAAAATCAGCCCGATTGATGATGATCACTCATGGAAAACCAAGAATTATGTAAAAAACAAACAAACAAAAAACCGTAAAGAACACTGAACAACAACAACAACAACAACAACAAAAACAACCCCCATCTTTTATGGCATACGCCTTGGCTTTAGAAATCATAACGACGTGTGCGTAACACTGAAATTTACTGGAGCGGTGCATGATTTGTTGCAATTCAAAATCATTTCCGTCCTTATATGGTCGACCGGCTGTTGCATGTCCCGGTGCAGGACAATGACACGGCTGTTCAGTATTCACATGATCGGAGTCGCTTGTCAAAAGTCCTGGATTTTCCAAAGGGTCCACTGCACAGTCACGCCCTTTTGAGAGAGATCGTGAGAGTCACGGTGACAGAAGGACGGTTGTGGGATGTGGTGGTGGAGGGTGGGGGTGGGGGGGGGGGGTCAGGTCAAGGATAAAAGCATTGTAGATACGTAGAGGGAGAGGAGAAAGGGTGAACGGGAAGGGTCGTGGGGGTGGTGGTGGTCCGTCGTGAGTAAAAGGTGACACAGTCTACACACCAGAGGGAAGCATCCCCAAAAAACCCACTCCCACATACTCCGTTAGCTCTCTCTCTCTCTCTCTCTCTCTCTCTCTCAGACTAATGTTACGTCAGCTTTCGAAACCAGTGAGTCAGTATGGCTTCCCCCTGTCTAGGTATCTTATAAATACTGAATGACTTCCCTTCCCAAAGCCAATATCTTCCGATTCATCTGCCCTTCACTCACCGATAGTAAGTACATGCTTCGTAATATCAGTTGTGACAGGCGCTACCTCAGTCTTAGGTCAGTTGCGATTGTGATAAGAGACACTCGTGTATGTGTGTGTATGTGTGTACAAATAATTTTGGTGAGAGCAGTTCGTTTTCCTCTGGTGTGTGCGAATAATACTGATTGGTTCAGTTTTAAATTTCAAAGTTAATGAGGGAGTGTTTAGTGGATTTCTCTACATTTCTTTGCTTCGAGATTTTACCGACTGCAGCAGTCGAGACTGACATCAAAGATCTTGGAAACATTTCTGATTCCAAGGTCTTTGCTGACATGGTCATGCGCATCCAAAGAAAAAAGAAAAGGAAACAATCTTAAACGTTTGTTGTTGTTGTTGTTGTTGTTGTTGTTGTTGTTTTAAAGAGAGATATTATACGAAACCCAAAGTTCATGACTGCATTTCTTAATTTCACATTCATGAAGGTTTTTTTCTGTTTGTTTGTTTGTTTGTTGTTTTTTTTTAAATATCGTACTTGTCCATTGGGTAGGATGAGACACGGCAAAGCGTAGCCAATCCTGAACTTCTGCACAGGCGATGTTGGTCTCATACACCTGCATTTTTCTTTGACCCAGCAGACATCAGAACCACCACAGCAACAAACTGTCTTTGCTTCCTATCAAGATGGATCTGCTACAGACAACTGTATTGATGGCGGTCATCGGCGTGTCGCCAGCGTCTGGTTGGTTCTTCGGGCGCGCCAACACGGCCAGCGCAGACGACAAACGTAAGTTTTTGTATAAAATTATGCCAAAACGAACAAATAGATAAATGGGTAAATTGATAAAGAAATGAACGAATAAATAAAGATTGACTTTCTAGAATAGTTTAAATTTCTCTTCTTTGATTACTTTGAGTTTTTACTTTGATTGACTGCATTGGGTCTCCTTCACTTACTTTGATGTATATTTACTTTGATTGATTGGGTGAGTGAGTGAGTGAGTGAGTGAGTGACTGACCGACCGACCAGGTGATTGATTGATTGATTGATTGATTCACTGGCTGACTGAATGACTGATCAACTCACTAACTGATCGATTAGTGTGTGAATTATTAGTAAGTAAGTGAGCGAGTGAGTGTGGCTAAAACCTAAAAAAAAAACCCCTACTTTTCGTGTCAGACAAGTTTTACACAAATTTATTTTTGTCACAAATAACACAGCGGTTGATCCAGATTGCGAGGCGCACGGTGAAGCTGGAAGATGTGAATTCTACCAGTGTTTTGAGGAGAGATTTCCGTGCGGCAAGGACGGCTACATGGCCAAATTCGGCACACCCTTCTGTGCACGCTTTGAGCGGGTCTATGGAGCGTTCACTCCAAAGGTAATTAATTTCATATGACTTCACTATTTTCTGTTTACCAAACGTAACAAGTGACGTGACTTATGTAGACTATTTACAAAATATGATTTTACATCGATTTAATTGTATCAAACATAGAAAAGGGTCTTGTTTTCGCGATTTCCTTTGCTGAGTGCTCAGTGTCGAGTAAGATTTTACAAAAGAGGCAAATGCATAGCTTAGATAGCTGCTACGTCGCAGTGTAGGCCTCAGGTGATTTATGTCTTGTCGGTGTCACATTGTCTTCTGCAACGGTCAAGCCAAGCAAGCGACCCTCCTCAAATGTGTTTATCGCAAAGTGACAGTCAGTGGTTCTGGCTGCCGCGACAGCACCGCCTTTCGGCTACCAAATGCATGCAGAAAGCACTGCTTGGGCCTGAGCTTGGGTGTTTCCTATATGTTTTCTCTCTCTCTCTCTGTGTGTGTGTGTGTGTGTGTGTGTGTGTGTGTGTGTGTGTGTGTGTGTGTGTGTGTGTGTGTGTGTGTGTGACATGTAATGAAGGAGAGAGAGGGGGAGAGGAGGGTGGTGGTGGAAGTGGTATGTAGATAATATTGGAATTTGAGTGTATTTAGTTAGCGTAATTTCTACTTTTACCCACCAGTATTATAACTCCTCAGACTAGTTAGTTGGTAAATTAGTGGTTAATCAATTTTATGCACTGTGTCCTTTCTTATCAGTTTTAGTTTGCTTGTCTTATATTAGTTACACATAGTGAAGCTACCTTTAATTATTA
>JACVVK020000736.1:132500-155000 GCA_018292915.2 Batillaria attramentaria | reverse complement strand
GTCTCACTGCTCTGTTTCCTATCGAAAATCGACTCTGTCTGTGTCTCTAGGGAGCCGGGGTGGCCGAATGGTAGAGCGTTGGACTCCCAATGCTCGGGTCGTGAGTTCAAACCCCGGCTGGGGCCAAATATTGTGCTGGCTTTATCATCGTTGCCCCGTCTTTGATATCACCCGTATGTGGTGGAAAAGAACGTTAAACTCCCAAACACCCTGTCTGTCTGTCTCTCTCTCTCTCTCTCTCTCTCTCTCTCTCACACACACACACACACACACACACACACACACACACACACACACACACACACACACACACACACACACACACACACACACAAACGAGCTATTGATTTCACTAATACAACAACGGCGACCGAACTCCGCAGCATCAAAGTTAATTTCAAATTCACCTCACATTTGCACTATAGAATAACCTCTACAAGAATGAAGCCGATTCACATTAATGACTTCATCCTGTTCCGCACTTGAGCCTTCCGCCCCGTAACACTGTCCTTAATCACTTCAGCAAATTACTCGATTTTGCGTCCAAATAACATAATTACTATACCCTGCCAAACCGACCCTGCGACCGCCCTTTGGGACGATTCGGTAAATCGTTTCTTTGTCATCGCCACAGACACTGCTTTAGATCGCAGGGTTAAGTCAAAATGGCGGAGAGTGCTTCCGGTGTTTGACCGCGGAGGCTCTCAGGTAAAGACTTGATTGTAACATGGACCCTTTGTGACATTGTACTAAATTGTCAATAAAAGTCGTTTTCTGCGTGATGAACAGCCCCCCCCCCCCTTTTTTTTTAAATCCAGTGATCTGTAGCACCGAGTGTCTCCATTTCCAGATGTGAGTAGCACAGGAAGCACTCTGCCGTCTAAGGGCAAAATACAGTAAACCCATTGACGTCATCTGATGAAGAACGCTATTACGTCAGTGTCTTTCATCTTGAAATCACCCCTTTTCCCCTAAAATGACGCCGTGGACTTACTGTCATTTGCCATAACACGGCAGCACTCCTTGGAGTCCAGTTTGTCTTTATAAAAGGAAATTCACTTTCACTGACAAATGACTTCAGTGTAAATACGTGTGCTAAGCTGGGATTTCGAACTTTCGTCTGTAGATGACAGCAATAGATGTCACAACTTTAAAATTGCAATAGCACCGGGGCATAAAAAAAAGAAATAAACTCGCCGCAATCTCGGCTACCCACCGCAAAGACCTAAAATAACAAGCGCCTGATTACAGAGGTTCCGAATCATCGTATCACTTGCGGTCACGCATGAATGAATGAATGCTTTCGGGTCTGCATCAGTGGATGTGAAGAGAGTAGGGGGAGTTGTTTTGGAGGTGTCCGTGTCATCAGTTAACCGGGTAGTTTACAGCTGGGTGCGCGCACCCGTGTCGTTGTGTGTGAAATGTAACGTGCTGTAAAACTGTTTTGTTGCCGCGGGAGGCTTGGGGAACGTTCCTTCACTTTCTCAGTACCGCATGTCTGGAACTCGCTGCCAACCGAACTACGCAATCTGCCCACACTGTCTCAGTTCAAATCCAACCTGAACACTTACCTTTTCCGTCAGGTCTTTGGTCTTTAAACACACCAGTTCTTCTGTTCTGCTGGTATATGCAGTCTGCATAAGTATTTACAGGTGTGTGTGTGTGTGTGTGTGTGTGTGTGTGTGTGTGTGTGTGTGTGTGTGTGTGTGTGTGTGTGTGTGTGTGTGTGTGTGTGTGTGTGTGTGTGTGTGTGTGATTGCAGTACTGTGAAAGCCTGCCCTTTATAAGCACTGTGTATTATTGTTATTATAATAATAATAATTTTTTTATTACTCTTTTTTCAGTATATATATACATACACAAAGACATACATACATACATACATACATACATACATACATACATACATACATACATACATACATACATACATACATACATACAAACAATACTTTGTGGGTGACTGAAATCACCGCTCGTCAATGCATTACAGCCCGTGTGGTCAGTGCGCGCGGAGGGTACCCTCACGTAAGGGGCTGTAACTCTTGGTGCAACCCAGCCGATTAATGGGAACAATGAACAATGTGTTCAGCACACCCCAAGGTTCATTTTTAAAACTAATAGAGTCGCCGGGGGAGTGCACGGTAACCGTCCTCTCCTTGGCAACTATAATGTCTTTGTTGACGTTTTGGTGGCTAAATCTGTATTCTGATCGGAAGATAAGTTGTGTGGGGTGACATGTCCAACATTTCCTGGACAGTTCTTGTAGCGTGTGGTCGTATTGTTTACCTGTAGAAAAGATACTGCAGCAAAAGCAGCTGGAGAAGAGAGATGAGAAATGCAAGAATGGTGGGATGATGTATTGAGAGAATGATGTGAGTTTGTGAGCCGGAGCTTGTAAATAAATTCTGTTCGTCGTTTTTCAATCGAGAGCGTCGGTGTCTTTCTTCAGCCATGGTATCTTGACAATACCACCCTACGTAGGATTACAAAAGAACTACTCACACGATTGCCACTACCATCCTACTACAACTGTGTGACACACTTCAACCGTTGGTAGACGGAGTAAGTTGTTCGCAAGTACGCCGCAGCTAACTTCACGAAGACAGGAGAATGTTTGTGTGAAGCACTTTTTCTCCGTTTAGAGATGGTAAAGTAGGTTGAAGATACACTGTAGTTGATAATTTTCAGGAATTTTTAGGAAAGAAACCAAACCAGGGCCAGAAACAAATTTCGATTTTGTGGATAGACAAATCCTTGCTGTCACCACAATTTCGCTCGGCGAATTGCGGAAAGAAAATGAAGGACGTAAAGCATCCAGGCAATATACAGAGTGTCACACACACACACACACACACACACACACACACACACACACACACACACACACACACGCACGCACGCACGCACGCACGCACGCACATACGCACGCACGCACGCACACACAGAGTAACACACACACACACACACACACACACACACACACACACACACACACACACACACACACACACACACACACACACACACCATTTCATGAAAATAGACGCACCGGAGAAAGAGGAAAATAAAACCCAACAAACAACTACACAAACAGTTCCCAGGTATGTTTTACGACATAGTTATAAGGATCGTCAGTAAGGCTGGTAACGGAGACGGGGGCGTGGAGGAGTGGGGGTCGGGGGGGGAGGGGGGGGTAGCAGGATGCGGGTGAGGAGGTGGGGGTCTTCAGTCGGTGTGTGAGGCGCTACCAAGCCGGCTTCTTTTGCGATTTTAATAACTGATGGTGTCGCGTTTGCGTCACTTCCGTTTGAGAATGATGCATAACTTTCCGGCGCCCAATCTGCTGTCCTGGACTGAGTGAGTTTATTTTCTTGTCAAAGGCAATACATCAACATTTCGTTTTCACACAGACTTGCAGATAAAGAAAAGCCAGAGCAACTTGAAGTGGCACACAGTTACTGACACAAGATCACGTCTTTACCCGCTGTTCCCTGACATTCTGCACTCCGGAGTCAGTTTACTATACGCGGGGGGTAAATTACATGACTTGAAAGTGTACGAAGAGAACGTAATATACGAGGAGAAGGCATCTATCATCGACGAGAGGTGACAACATAGCAGTTTTATGCACAAAACTTTTTTAAAAAAACCCAAAAAACAACAACTATGTTTCTGCAGAAAAATCCACGATCCTGTTTTTCTGAAGAAAAAGTGCCATTTTTTTCTTCAGAAAATGGGTACTTCCGTGCAGAAAAACTGTTTCTCTGCATAAAAAAATACACAATCCTTTGCAGAAATCAGAAGCGAAAATAGTAGTTTTTTTTCTGCAGAAAAACCAGCATTTCTTCAGAAAAAGTGCCGTTTTCCTGCAGAAAACCATAATTTCTGTTTTTCTGCAGAAAAACCGCGCGATTTTGTCATCTCTCACCAATGGTGGATGCCCTCTCCTTCCGATCTCTTCGTACACCTTCAGGTCACCTGGTTTACCTCCGTGAGTCAGTTACTTCTCACCCGCTCCTCACATTCGCTCTGCGGTCGTGAGTTGGAATCCCGGCTGGGGCCACATATTTTTGCCGGCCTTTTTCTCGTTGCCCCGTTTTTGGTATCATCCATACGTGGTGGATAAGGACGTTAAACTCCTAAACACCCACCCACCCTCTGCGGACGTTATTCCAATGACCTGAAGGTTGTTCACGTTTCGTTGTGGCCGGGCATGGAACATGCGAACTTTCGACACAAATCCTAAACTGCGGAGAACTTGTCCCCGAAAATTGTGTGGGGAGCCGGGATAGCCGAATGGGTAGAGCGTACGTTGGACTCTCAATGCTCGGGTCGTGAGTTCGAGTCACGGTTGGGGCCAAACATTGTGCTGGCCCTTTTCTCCTTGCCCCATCTTTGATATCACCCTTATGTGTGGAAAAGGACGTTAAATTCAAACACCCAAACACCCACCCACCCACCCACCCACCCACCCGAAAATTGTCTTTTAGAACAATCAGAGGTATTTCGCTATCAACTTGACATAAAGGCAAAACCTCTCATATACTGTTGCTCTTTGAGGCGCGTAACTCAAACAGAACAAAGGAATGATCAGATTGCTGCTGGTATCACGTGCGTCGGGGTGTAAGGTCATTTACCTTGCACGCCTGTGTGTCCGTGCTTTTGTCACAGTGTCAATTACTGTATTGATCTCAAGTCTAAGGTCATACAAATTCCATCAACTGCTCAGTGAGTGCCAGTGCCAGCGAGTACTGCCTAGACTGCGTTATTTCACATCTCTCTCTCTCTCCCTCCACACACACATCATAGTAAACACACACACGCACCATAGTACACACACACACACACACACACACACACACCTCCCATGGGGCTCCCCGCCCCCTCTCCCCTTGTGTACGTAGCACACGAGCAAATCACGGCCAATCTCGGAGCGTGCAGATTGCATGCGCCTGCACGGCCACCGAGGGAGGAATAAAGAAGAGCCGCGCTGTGCCGGCAGTGAAAGAATCCTGACGATAGTGGCCCACTTGGGGCGGGTCTGGGCAGATTGAGTGGCAGCCAGAAATAATGGACAAAGATTGCCAGAAGTGAAACGACTTGACTTCGGTCATCAGCGTCATCAGCATTTTGGTTAGCTCGGTTCTGCCTGTTCTCTTTTCGTCTCTGTCGTTTTAGTTTCCTGAATGTATTCCGAGGTTCAGTTGTGTGTGTGTGTGTGTGTGTGTGTGTGTGTGTGTGTGTGTGTGTGTGTGTGAGAGAGAGAGAGAGAGAGAGAGAGAGAGAGTGGGTGGGTGGGTGTTTGGGAGTTTAACGTCCTTTTCCACCACATAAGTGAGGGTGATATCAAAGACGGGGCAACGAGAAAAAAAAAGGCCAGCACAAATATTTGGCCCCAGCCGGCGGGATTCGAACTCACGACGAGAGAGAGAGAGAGAGAGAGAGAACAACAGACAGACGGACAGACAGACGGACAGAGAGAGAGATGATGATGATGATGATGAAACGTTTTTTATTCAGGATAGAGCATTTAGGCATTGCTGCCTATCTTACATGCTGTCCTGCTATTCTACATTAAAGGGTATTGAGAAAAAAATCAAAACAAACAAGAGAGAGAGAGAGAGTTAAGGGTTTAACGTCTTTTTCCATCACACATGTGTAAAATCAAAGACGGGGCAACGCCTGAGTAAAAAAACCCAGCACAAATATTTTGCTCCAGCCGGGAGTGGAACACACGACCCGAGAGAGAGAGAGAGAGAGAGAGAGAGAGAGAGAGAGAGAGAGAGAGAGAGCAGGGTATCTAGTTTGATTTACTGAAGAATATATTCCTATATTATCTTGGCAATTGTTGCTGATATCAGATGTACCCACCTATATATCATATCCTATTGTTTTGGATGGTTTAAATAGGTCATGTTTCAGTTTATGAGAAAGATGACATTTACACGGACGTGGAATGACTTTGTAATCGATATCTCAAACGACGCAGATCAACGTGAAATCACGCATTGTAAGAGAAAACCTCCAGAAGCCATTCTGCCTCACTGAATTGCCTACAGAACATGCCATACCTGCTTTGTTGTCAGACACATAATTGTTTGACAACCCTATCGTGTTCATCATTGCATTAAATTGTTAAAGTGTCCCTGAACACCCATTTCACTCACCCAAACTGTATAAGTTTTCTATAATACATTGTTAGAAGAGCCTAAATGCATACGCGCTGCAGTATTTGGCGGCGCAGAAAACGTTTTATCGGGTTTCAAACACCAGTACATCGGTACCGCGTGGGCGCAGGCCTCGAAAAACCAGCATCGCTTACGCGCCCCTCGCGTGACGTCATCAGGGCATCGGCCGCGCAGCGTTGCGAGAACAAAGGGCGATCGCGATGCGTGCAGCCAAGCGTGCCGCGTGCTAGTAGCTAAACACTTGAAAGAGCTCCGTGATAACAGACCAAAAGTAGCATCGTTTCATCGCAATGGGAAAGATTTGCGCCGTGTTCGGTTATGCCGCAAATTCTGCAGGGAAAAGTGGTGTTAGCACTTTCGCTTTCCCGCGGCAGAGACGGCACTGACCGGAGAGAAGACGAGCGTGGATCAATTTTGTCAATACTACCCGAAAGAATGTTGGCTGAACCAAATCATAAACAAGCATCAGGGCTACAACCGCCTCTTTCCGGCCAAGATATTTGCATGGGCAGTTGGAGGAGGATGACAGAACTGAACCAAATCATAAACAAGCATCAGGGCTACAACCACCTCATGGGCAGCTGGAGGAGGATGGCAGAACTAAGGACTGGTTCACAGCAGGCTAGTATTTCCAGTCATGAAAATTGAAATAGAACTTGGAGAGATCCCCAAATGGAAATTTCTAAAGTTTGAGTCATACTACAAGTCACATGAGCTTCACATAATAAATATATGCAAATGTAAAGCTTTCAGTTCTATATATTCTGCTGTTAGTACTATTGTTGATAATTAGACTTACACAGTGTACAGCATGTACGGTTATTTAAAAACAAAAAACCAACAAAAAACCTTGCTGAGTCATGGAAAGAAGACATTCATTTTTTTTTCTACCCGCACTTTTGCAGACTTGGCTGAATTCCTGGCTATGAGCAGCATCCTTGACAACCGCTTTCTCAGAAAAAGCACACCGACGTTGTCCCCACTGCACCAAACATCAGCCCTGGAATCCTTCCACCTCTTAATACTCAGGTTTTGCCCTAAACACACAGCATTTTCCTATTTGCTCACACCCACTGTAAAGCCATATTACACATACTCATGATATCAAGAGTGAAAAAATCAAATACCTCTTTGGAAAATGTGGGTGTGGTCTTTCAACTTTGTGTCCTTCTGAGACAAGAGACACTTTCAAGAGTATGTTTAAATGTGATGTGGTTTCCCAGTCTCCCCCCCCCCCCCCCAAAAAAAAAAAAAAAAAAAAAAAGAGAGAGAGAGGAACTGCATTGTATATTTTGTTTGAATTGTCCTTTCAGTTTACTGTTCCAGACTGGTGAAGGAACTCTTTGCCCAATATTCTGCTGGCCCGGCACTGATATATGAATCAATGCCAGACCGTTTCAAGAAGCCAGATCCACTGTCGGCTTCCCACTATCACCCAACATCTACAGAAGCCATGGCTACCTCTCCCAATAAGTTAGAGACTGAACTGTCACCAGTCATCCTGCTTGCTGTGATTGCCAGGAGTGCATACCTGCATTCCGAATAAATATGTCCCAGCAGATTTGGTGGTTCTCATGGAATTGTGTGTTTTTCATACATGTATAATATTTAACAAATGTAACACTGAAATTCAAAATTTACATAATTCAAAGTTCTTCTCATCTAGTTGGGAAGTGTGGTCAGGATCCTCTCACTCACTCTCATATTATCAATGATGAAGGAATGCATTCATGAGTATGTGTGTGTCATAAATACTGGGTTTAGAATTTGCGACAAATCTAGTTTCCCAGGTAAATTTTCAGTTTTTTGTTGTTGTTTTTTTTTTTTTTCTGCGAAGAAAGATAGCAGTGAGGTAAACAGGCACAATCCACAAATACATGTAGGTCTGCAGCAGTGTACACCACCATTCATGCCCAGTGTGCAAAGCATGCAAATATCTTACTTGAATAAGAAATGTCCCAAACACTAAAGATTTTCAAATCACATTTATTTTGTGTACATTCATCACAAGGTGGGGTACTAAAAACCCTGAAAGTTTTCGCTTTGGAAGGCCTCCCTGATGGCCTTCAGGGCACAGGATGGGACTGGCACCCGAATTGTCCGGCCCAATACTCCATGGCAACATGTATCGATACTTCCTGAAACGAAATAAGAACCTGATACAATTCACACTCAACCACCAGGATTGAATGAACCATGTGGCATGACAATAACAGTTCATTAATTTCATGATCCGAAGATTTTAAAGAAATGGGCCTTTAAACTAATAATATGGAACGATTTGACACTTGAGCTCCTGAGCCCTTCACTCTAATGATGTTGTTGTGGATGGGTCAATTCATGAATTTGAGAATTATTCTGAAGGGTCATTGTCATTAACTCACTCTTTTTGTGACTTATCCATGGTGCCTTGTTCCTGCTTGTATTGGTAGTAAGCTGTCTCCATGACATTAGGCTGCAGGCAAACATGGAAAAAATCCAAGGAGCTCAGTAATGCAGGCCTCAGTCCCAGTCCCTTGTGACCTGTAATAATAAGGTTTTGTAAACATGCATGTATGTCACAAACATTTCAGGAATTACATACTACATGGCAGTAAAATATACACCAGGGTGGGGCTAAATGCTTAGCGTGAATAGATTTGCTAAGTGGTTTGATAAGCACAATGTACAGGTTTCCTGACACGTCCCTCAAAAATGATGAAATATTTACTCATAAGTAACACTGTGGCACTGCCTAGTATTGGGAAGTAGATGACATGCACATGCTAATCCTCAAATGAAATAACAAATGCCCCTCCACAACTACCTAAATGCAGTGAATGAAACCAACCTTTACCTAGACCATTCCTTTGGATAGGTCAACCTTGCAGGGAAGCCAGACAGGCCCATAAAACATATTTTATCCAATTCTTAGCACAGTAGTGCCGTACAAAGTAATCTGTATGTTTTATCACTATTACCTCTGAAACTAACACGAGAAACTCTGCACACACCCCCCCCCCTCCCGCGCCCATGTCAATATCATATTGAATCTGCCAAATTCTAACGTACGAAACAATTACATTCAATGATTCATCACCTCAACATGACATGTTAGAGTGTACTGATTGTGAGCTCTGAGCACATTAAATCTATATCAATGCAGTGGCACTGTAACATAAAACAACTGCCATGTTGTACCTCTCTTTCTCTGCCTCGTCCCAAATGCGAGGCAATTCGCAAAACTTTTCTCCCTCTATGGTCCATACCCTGCAGTGTAGACAGGCACACCTGTGAACAGAAAGGAATGCAAATCAGGTGGTCTTTACTTTATTACTAAAGTCTTATGCGCTCGTCGCGAGTGATAGCAAAATAGCTCTTGAGATGAGCTGATCGCAGTGGTTGAACATAGTCTAACAGTTTCCACAACTGCCATTTTAGTGAAGACTGATGATACATTCTGAACGAAAGTCGGTCAAAACAACACATGTTCGGAAGAGGGGCGAAGGGGGGTGAACAGGCGAGGTAAAACGAAACACTGATCGATCCAAAGTACTCACCAGTCGGCCGTTTCGGACAAGGAACCTCCTACAATCGGTTCGTCGCTTTATCCTCAACTGCTTCGAGCGCACGATGTCTTTGTGGCTCGAATTGATACGGCAGAGCGATTCTGCTACTTGCGTCCGCGTCGGCCATTGCTGTGTAACCCTGATGACGTCATCATCAGCTTCAGCTGTTTCCGCCGCGTGCTCAGCCTTTTGCGCGAACCGGGCGCGTGTCGTCTGCTACAGCGGTGCATTAAGGCGGATTAACGGCTTCATGTGCGGGTTTCGAACATGCAAAGAACGGCATTGGACTAAGAAATAGCCAACCTTTCCGCCGTAAAATTTTCAAAATGGGGGTTCAGGGACACTTTAAGGAGCACTATTAGAGACAAGAGTCTGCATCACGTGCCCCGCTGTTCAGTCACTGGTGGCCCCGTTTACATTACAGAGCGCTCTGAGGGCGCCCCTAAAGCGCACCGTACTGAGAGCGCTCCACGGCGTTTACATTACACAGTCGTGGAAGGGGAGCTGATATGTCACGTGCTCTCGAGGAATGTGACATATTCAAGATGGCAGCGCCCAGTAGGCACGTGTTTTTGTATGCCTGGCAGATAAACAAAAAACGATCTTTCGCCATTTGCAAAAATGGCCTGTTGCTACGGTGACACAGGGCCCCACGTGACGTGACGAAAGCGCCCTAAGCTAGAGCGCCCTCAGACTACCCTCTGTAGGTAGTCTGAGAGCGGTGCGCTTTCGGAGCGGTTTGTCCAAGTGTAAACGCGACAGGGCGCTCTCAGTGCCCTCTCAGGGCGGTATTTTAGGCTAATGTAAACGGGGCCAGTGATACAAACTAAATGGGTAGGTGCCCCATTTAGGTATGCGCATAAGTCCGTAAAACAACAACAACAACAACAACAACAACAACACTATTCAGCTGACTATATACATATGGGGGAGCCGAGAGAGCCGATTGGTAGACCGTTGGACTTTCAATACTCGGGTCGTGAGTTCGAATCCCGGCTTGGGACCGGCATACATTTGTGCTGGCCTTTTTCTGGTTGCCCTGTGTTTGATCTCACCCATACGTGTTGGAAAAGGACGTTAAACTTTAAAACACCCACCCGTACACATATGCATTATGTCATTTTTCACGTCAATCACATGTCGGTCACCATTACCAACCGTGCTCTGTCAGTAGTAAGTCCTAACGAGGTAAGGGAAGCCGGGGTGGTCGAATGGTAGAGCGTTGGACTTCTAATGCTCGGGTCGTGAGTTCGATCCCGGCTGGGGCCAAATATTTGTGCTGGCTTTTTCATCGTTGCCCCGTCTTTGATGTCACTCTATGAGGTGGAAAAGGACGTTAAACCCCCAAACACCCACCCACCCTAACGAGGACATAACCGAAATATCGATTCTCCATCCGGCCTTGGTGTTGTTCGAATTCTATGGCAGCAACAGTGTTCACTGACGACGAAAACGATGATGGGACTTTCCCTTTCCAGAGATCACAGATCAGGCTGTCACAGAAGTGACTTTGGGGTTTTAGACTGTGTGTTTTTAACCCTAGAACCCGGGTTCTACCCAATTTTACCTCGGCTCGGGTAGGACTCGGTGTCACTAACGTTTACATAGAGCTTACATGGTTAGTTCGTGGGTTTTACCACGAAAGAAGCCACGAGATGTTCCAATTATTGTCGTAGCTACCGAGCCACCGGCACCTACCGGTGAACCCCCTCCACACACACACACCAGCCCCCCCCCCCTCCCTCCTCCCTTCACACACTAACCCCGTCTCTCCTTCTCCATTCTGTTCGTCTGCCTCTCTTTCTCTTTATGGCACCTCCGCAAGTTTTCCGTTTTCGTTAGTCTGATTGATTAGGCTGAATGAAATATCGCATGACCGTGAGACTCAACCCACGTAAACGTTCTTCCCACGGACGCCCTACAGAGCATGCACCCTGCCTGCCGCTCACAGGCCTGTTTACTTGACGTGCGAAGGCGGGAGATGTATGCTGTAACAGTACAGTGAAATTTTCTGTATTGGCAATATCACTTCCACTATGTCACGAAGTCCTCACGGACTCCGTTTTCTATTAATTTTCTAAATCTTTCTGTATTGGCAACATCATTTTCCACAATGTCACATAGTCCTCACAGACTTCGTTTTCTATTAATTTTCTAAAACTTTCTGTGCTGGTATTATCATTTCCACTATGCCACGAAGTTCTCACAGACTCCGTTTTCTATTAATTTTCTAAAACTTCCTGTATTGGCAATATCATTTTCCACAATGTCACATAGTCCTCACAGACTTCGTTTTCTGTTAATTTCCTAAACTTTTCTGTATTGGCAATATAATTTCCACTATGTCACGACGTCCCCACAGACTTCGTTTTCTATTAATTTTCTAAAATTTCTGTATTTGCAATATCATTTCCCCAATGTCACAAAGTCCTCACAGACTTCGTTTTCTGTTAATTTCCTAAAATTCTCTGTATCGGCAATATAATTTCCACTATGTCACGACGTCCCCACAGACTTCGTTTTTTCTTTTTTTTAAATTAATTTTCTAAAAATTTCTGTATTGGCAATATTATTTCAACTATGTCACGACGTCCCCACAGACTTCGTTTTCTATTAATTTTTTAAAATTTCTGTATTGGTAATATCATTTCCACTATTTCACATAGTCCTCACAGACTTCGTTTCCTATTAATTTTCTTAAACTTTCTGTACTGGCAACATCATTTCCACCATGTCAGGAAGTCCCCACAGACTTCGTTTTCTATTAATTTTCTAAAACCAGTCGCGTCAAAAATACTACTACTAAATAACACTCCATGAATCCCCCCCCCCTCACACGACAACTGAATGCACCCATCCCTGTGTTTCCGCGTGTCCTGTACTGAGATCTTTCATGATGTATGTATGTCTCTGTCAGACACAGAAACCCTCACAGACAGCCATGTCACTAAGTCCTCGCAGACGGCTCTTCTATTCTAGAACCAGCCCTGTCACATCAGGTCTCATTACACTAAGCCCCTCTAAGACAGCAGCAGCAGCAGCAGTAAATTTCCCCTTCTCGATCGATGCCAGCAGGCAAAAATACGGACCCAAGAGAGAGACTAAGTCAAGTCATGCCACGTCAGATAAGACACACTGATGTCAGTACTGCTGTTCCTGATGCACCGCTGTTCCTGATGCACCGCTGTTCCTGATGTACTGTTGTTCCTGACGTACCGCTGTTCCGGATCCTGATGTACCGGTGTTCCTGATGTACCGGTGTTCCTGATGTACCGCTATTCCTGGTGCACCGCTGTTCCTGATGCACCGCTGTTCCTGACGTACCGCTGTTCCCGATGAACCGCGGTTCCTGATGTACTGTTGTTCCTGACGTACCGCTGTTCCGGATCCTGATGTACCGGTGTTCCTGATGTACCGCTATTCCTGATGTACCGCTATTCCTGATGCACCGCTGTTCCTGACGTACCGCTGTTCCTGATGCACCGCTGTTCCTGATGTACCGCTGTTCCGTCTACTGCTACTAATACTAGACAAGGGGATTTGGTCTAGTGGTTAAGGTATCCGACCTCAGTCCCAGTCTCCTCTGTTCTAGAACCAGCAGTACACCAGGTCTCATTACGCATGTTAAGTAGGACTTCGTAAGGAGGACTTCGCTGAGCAGCGTAACCCATTTACATGCATATTAGGTAGCAGTACTTTCCCCCCTTTTCAATCCATGCCAGCGGGGAAAAAAATGCAGACCTCTTATATATAAGGCACAGACACTAAAGTCAAGTCTAGCCAAGTCAAGTGCCACTATTACTGCCAATACTACTGCTGTTGTTACTACTACTACTACTGCTACTGCGCTACCCCTTACAGCAACTACTACTACTGGGGAACCGGGATAGCTGAATGGTAGAGCGGCGTTGGATTTTTTAATGCTAGGGTCGTGGGTTCGATTCCCGGCTTGGGCCAAATATTTGCGCTGGCCTTTTTCTCGTTGTCCTGTCTTTGATATCACCCTCACGTGGTGGAAAAGGACGTTAGACTCCCAAACACCCACCCACCCTCCCACCCATGGAATGTCCATCATTTATGATTTAACTGAATATGGTTCTGGCAGACACAGAAACCCTCAAAGACAAATGGCCGCCCTCCGCTGTATGTCACCAAGTCCACACAGACTTCTCCATTCTAAAACTAGCCATGGCACATCAGGCTTCAGCATTACACTAATCCACTAGTACTAACACCAAATAAGACCCATGGAATGTCCGTCTTTTCGTGATTTAAATATGGTTTCGGCAGACACAGAAACCCTCACAGACGAAGTCGCTCACCGCTGTAACTTATGTCACCAAGCCCTCGCAGACTTCTCTATTCTAACACTAGCCCTGTCACATCAGCTCTCATTACACCGAGCCACACTAAGACGACAGCGGCAGTAAATTTCCCCGACTCAATGCCAGCAGGAAAAAATACGGACCTAATAAGGCGCCGCACACTGCCGGGAAGGGATATCACCATAGGACTCCCGCCTCAAGCCAGTTTCCGAAACATGTCACACTGAGCAAATTTACTGCCAATTACGATTTCCTTGAGCTGGGCAGTCAGCCGTGTAGAACAAGTCACGCGGAAGATCAGCCCGTTTGTTTAACACGGAGATGTCTTTAAGCATGCGTTTTTTTATCGAGGGCACCGCTCCCTCGGCTTTTGTTAGTGTGGCCGATTTTCACCCTTGATTTGAAGAAGAAGAGGTGAAGAAAGACAAAAAAGAAAAAAAAAGAAAGGAAGGAGATGCCTTAAGCATAAGGCGGGGGGAGGGGGAGAGAGAGAGAGAGAGAGAGAGAGAGAGAACGAACGAACGATACTTTATTTTACAAGGATAATAGATTAGGTACGCAGACCTGTCTTACATCTTGTCCTTGCTAAGCTACTTGTATATGTACAAAGTAAGCTCCAGCTAAGTAGAGCACACACACACACACACACACACACACACACACACACACACACACACACACACACACACACACACACACACACGACCATGCTACCAGGCAGGGGGGGGGGGGTGGTGGTGACCGGTGTGGGTGATTGTTCTTGTCTGCAAAATATAATGAGTAAGTAATTCAAGTTCTGAAACCGTCGACATCTACTCAGTGACCATCAGCAGCACAACACCATATATATATATCAGAGAGAGAGAGAGAGAAATATAGAAATCAAGAAAGAAAGAAAGAGAGAAAGAAAACAAGAAAAAAAAGGAAAGAAAAAAAACCCCGAAAGACTGCATAAAAAGAAAATGGAAAAAAAGTGCACTCGAAGAGCTTTCTATGGTTTCGGGATTATCTGTGGTCCTGTAACACCTACGAAACTTTTCTCGGGTTTTTTTGTGCTTCTATAACGCGTACGAAACTTTTCTCGTTTGTTGTTGTTGTTTTGTTGTTGTTGTTTGGGGGGAGTGGTAGTGGGGCAGGGGGGGGGGGTGGTGGTGGCCGGTGTAAGTGATTGTTCTTGTCTGCAAAATATAATGAGTAAGTAATTCAAGTTCTGAAACCGTCGACATCTACTCAGTGACCATCAGCAGCACAACACCATCCTGACAGAACCACCTCAGTCAAGGACACTGACGCAATCGGTACCCTGTGCACGTGCAACGCGAACCGCGGCCGAACAGACACTGAGAAGTGTGGCGCCGCTCCCTGCAGGCGCGTCCCAAGCTCTCTGCGAGGTTCCATCACGTCTCGGACTGCACGGCGACTGACACCGAGCGAGGTTAATCGTTGCTCTTTCCTCGGGGCCGAACTTGATAAACCCTTGGGCAGGTCCGCCACCAGCTTCCTGCTAGAGAACGACTAAGGATCACACGCGTCCTCAGTTTTGCTTGTCTCCCTTGGCAGACCGGCTCATGTCGGACTCCGCTCAGAGACAATTCACGCGATATCAGTTCACACGACTAAGTACAGCGGCAGTTTGGAACAGCGAATCGCGGACTTCCAACGGGTTGACTGTCTATTTCGACTTGCGCTTCACCACGCTTTACAGTTTGGTATGACACTCTGCGGTATGGTAGACCAGGCTTCTCCTCGGCGCACATATCCATCTCTTCTGACATGCTCAGTCATGGCGCTGCAGGGCTGGAGGACGAAGCAATGAAAGCCTGCTGACTGACTAAGCCTACTCTTCTTTGGAAGATGGACGTGGGATTTTGAGCGTGCACACTTGATACTTGTGCGTGCGTGTGTACACAAGTTCGGGACAGGCACCATAAACAAGTCTGCACATGTTTTTGACTCGATTTGGAAAAGGAAAGTCCATCCAAATCAAGTTCCTGACCACCAGGGAATCGAACCCGGCGTAGGATACCTTAAAGATCTAAGCTCCGAACGAAAAGCTTTCCGATGTGTGAAAAAAAAATTACAGAGTCGACCGTGCAGTCTGTCACAGTTGCAGAGTTTTCAGCGCTTCGGGGACCCTTATAAAACCAGAGCACGAGTTTGCCGTGACATTATTTGGCTTTTGGTCAGTGAGCGAGACACATCGCTACAGTGTCTAGTGGATGTTGAGTGCTGCACGATCTTTCTCGCTCTGTGTCAAAACGCAAACTGAGCTGTGAAATCAGGCTGCCCTTGGCTTTTACTGGGGTTTCAGGGACCCTGAAAACTCTGCAGCTGTGACAGAGTTGACTGTGCTTGCACGGTCGACTCTGTAAAAAAAAAAAATTCACATTTCGCAATGCTTTTTGTTGGGAGCTTAGATCTTTAACCACTAGACCAAATCCCAGTCAGCTGTTTATCTACCTACGTCGGTATCTACACAAAGCAACAGACTGGATTTTTTTCGGGGAGGGGGGGGGGGGGGGGGGGGGGGAGGGAGGTAGGTATGATATAAGCTCAGTTCGCGTAGAAGCGTTCATGGATGCAGTGTACTGTTCCCATGTTCAGCTTTGAAATACTAAGGGGAGCCGGGGTGGCCGAATGGTAGAGCGTTGGACTTCTAATGCTCGGGTCGTGAGTTCGTATTGGGACCAAGAATTAAATTTTGTGTTGGCTTCTTCATTGTTGCCCCGTCTTTGATATCACGTGTATGTGGTGGAATAGGACGTTAAACCCCTAAACACCCACCCACCCTTGAAATACTAAGTTTAGCCGGAAGCGCGAACTGAAAAAGTACACACTGACACACAAAGGCCATGTCATATCCATACTCGCGTTCTGAGGCCTCCTCGGCTGCCAGTCGCACGTGCACTGCTTATCCGCCATTGCCTTCCAAAATCTGGGTGGGGGATGGGTGGGGGGGGGAAGGTCAATGATAGTGGTAGTTTTTTTTTTTCTTTTGTCTTGAAATACAAAGTTTACAAACGCACTCAAAATATCCTACACATGTCACGCCCATGGTCACGTTTAGAGGCCGGCCAGTCGGACACGCAGCCGCTTGTTCAGGCACGTGTCGCACGTGCAGATTTCCCGCGGGACGGGTGGCGCCCTCTGCACGCTTCCGGCGTTACGCGTGGCCAGAGTACGGCAACCCATTTGCTGCACAAACACACAAAAAAGACATCCATCCTCCGCCGAGGGTTTGCCTGCAACTCGCTAGCTTGTTAAAATGCCATTAATAAACTGGCAGACATGTTATTGGTCAGGACGGAGTGCTGGCAGATTTTTTTTTGTTTTTGTTTTTGTATAGACATCAATACTTTTGTCTTGAGACAATCTATTTGAAACAGTATTAACTTTTTTTTAACCTTTCTAATCAGTGACTTGTCAAGTGATACACATATTCTATATATGATATATGATGATGTAACAGTTAATCAGAATGAAGGCCAGGCAACTGCAGGAAGTCCACAGGTCTGCGTTGGAGATTGAGAGACTAAATAGTAAACAGCAAATGCTACACAATAATGGGTGGCCAAATCTTGCACATAGAGGCATTGCTTCCCAATTTTCGTTAGGCAGACGCAAAACCACCAAGGGCCATTCAAACAAATCTAACGGACCCACATGATCGTTATATTTGGCTTGGCTCAACATAACATCAAAAAAGTACGACTAAACGAGTTGCTGAAATTTATCGAAACGATCTGACCAGCATGGTAACAACTCGCTACCCACAACATTCGGCCATCCATACGCTAGGGGCCCCAGACTCGAAGCCTCCGCCAAAAGAACGACCTTTTTCTCCTGAACAGCGGTCCGCGGGTCGTGTAAATCAGGCACAAAACACATCACGCATCGTGCAAAAGACGGTCGGCGAGCGGCCCAGTCAGACCCATAATTGGCTGGGGCTCGGCACGAGGGAACATCCTTAATCAGCACGCGCTTTAATGCGCACGTGACATGCACCGGAATCGTTACGCGCTGAATATCAGTCGGTGAGCAGTGCTCATTGATGGTTCGTGGAAACGTGGAAACGTTACACAAGCAGGCACACAGAGGCACACACACACACACACACACAACTAAAATATCAACAAAACAGTGACCGAAATGGCAAATAAAGAACAATGACAATGACAAAAATCTTTATTTTCCAACGGTAGAAGTCAGGGTTTTGGCAGAAATACCATGTTCGAACTTGCCGTTGCGAAACTACGAGAATATGAGCAAAGGAATCTACAGGAATATAGGGAGAGGGGGGTATGAGCAAAGGAATATGAGCAAAGGAAGCTACAGAAATATAGGGGGGAGGGGGATGTAGAAACAAGTTGCACATTTAAAAACTCAATGAAACCACACACACACGCGCGCGCGCGCGCACACACACACACACAACACACACACACACACACACACACACACACACACACACACACACACACACACACACATGAGAACACTGATGAGCAAAGAACACCCAAATAAGAAAGCAAGTAATCAAACAAACTTCGACTTTGAATTTCTTATCTCAATTTAACTCAGGTGAGGGTGCATGGAATCAGGCCAGTAATTTACACCGAGGAACTGTCGTCTAAATATCATTTGCAGTTGTGAAACGGCTTCAGTGCGCTGTTGTTTTGTTTCATTTGCTTCTGTATCACATCTGTGTGTAAAGTCGACGCTCGTTTTGCATACGAAAAGTCACAAGAAACTGACGCTAAATTATGTGGACCTCAAAGGATCCATGGTAAGTATCACGTGGCCCCCAAAAAGCATTTGAAATCAGATGTTATAATTTGTCTTTGGTCAGCAACAGGAAGCGAGGGTGATTGTAAATGCGGATACCGGAGGAAAGGGGGAGTGGGGTGGGGTGGGTGTTTGGGAGTTTAACGTCCTTTTCCACCAAGTATGGGTGATCTCAAAGACTGGACAACGACAAAAAGGCCAGTACAAAATAACTGGCCCCAGCTGGGATTCGAACTCACGACCCGATCATGGAGAGTCCAACACTCTACCAATCGGCTATCCCCGCTACCCCACAGAGGAAAGGAACAACAACAGCAACAGAGGAAGATAACACGAGACAGACCTTGGTTTTTTTCTCTCTTCAGTGTTTTTTCTTTCTTTGCATGTAGTTGGAGAGAGAGAGAGAGAGAGAGAGAGAGAGAGAGAGGTCACAGCCGTTGAAAAGAAAATGCTCACCAACTGACATCCCCCCCCCCCCCTCTCTCTCTCTCTCGTAATCTTCCATTGCAAGGTTGCTATACATGAACGTTCACTGAACACATTATTTGTTTCTCTTGTTACTGCTCAAAACTTTTACCTGGTATATTTGACTGGCTTTTTCGTCGTTGCCCCGTCTTTGATAACACCCGTATGTGGTGGAAAAGGACGTTAACCCCCCCCCCCCCACACACACACACACCTTGTATTTCCACTACACGCAACGAAACACATCTGCCTAAATCAGTTGTCGACGTCTGTTTTGATTAAAAACAAAATTGGTCCTCGGCGTGCCTCTTTTATGAACTATTCGATGTCTGTCTGTTTCATTCGACCTTCGGTATGTTTTTCGTTCCCACCCCCATACCCAACCTTGCCCACACTTTTTGTTTTACTTACAGATCTGTTTTTCTCTTCCGGAATCGACTGGTGAAAACACAGCTAAGTCACTAGGAGGTCACGTCAATACACCCCGTAGGCCTGTACACTATCGACAGTCTTTCATATAAACAACAAGATGGCCACCAGCCCAATATGTTGTTTCCATTCAGTGACCTGCTGTCGTCACAGTCGTGGTCGTTGTGTCATGTATGCAGCCCGCGCGCACACGTACGCAAGCTCTCTGACATCAAGCATGCTGACATAAAGAAAGTACTGGAAACCCTTTCCGTGCCTCTTTGCGCTCGCAAAACCCCCAAACACGTGAGGTCGTGTTTGCTCGCCTAGCTGGTTGACGTCACTAACTTTTTGACGTATGCGAGGTTCTACATGGGCGAAGGAATTCTTGTAACAAAGTCGTTCCCCTTTGACAGAGTTACTTCCCACAGGCCTGACTGACAGACGATTGCTTACTGGTATCGGAGAAGAGAACCACCCACTCTCTCTCCCTCTCTCTTATACACGTGCTTGTCTGTGTGTATACGCGCACGCTTTCTCTTCCGGAATCAACTGGTGAAAACACAGTTAAGTCACTAGAAGTCACGTCAATAAACTCCTACACTATCGACAGTCTTTCATGTCAAAAAAAAGAAAGAAAAAAAAAGCCTGAGGTCTGTTCGACATCACCACGACACTCGTGAATCCTTGTTTTTCCCTTGTTTTGCGTACGATGTCAACACTGTGTTCGATATTGTCCTTTTTTGCCGAGGAAATGAAAAAGCCACACGACTGCATTGAATTATTGACAAAAGATACCCCGCTGAAAAAGCTTTCAGGAAACACAGGTCAGGAAGTCTACCTTGATCCAGAAAACAGCTTAAGCGCTATGAAAACTGTTAAGCGCTTAGTTCCTTTATCAAAGTGACGGGGGTAGTGCGTGCCTACACAGCATAACTTGTAAAGCACGCTGGTTTTTCTGTGGCTTCTTGTGCATCGAGGCGGTAAAAATATTCTCAACACCCGTCCCCCACCACCCTTGCATTATTAAACACTACACGGCGCAGCCTCAAACGGCTGCAGAAATCGTGTCCGCTAAAAGTTCCCTGGAGGCAGATAGAATATTAAAAAAGCTAATCAGTTGTCGCGGGTGGAACGAGACTATGCTAAATATTTGATGCGTTGACGACTGAAGATCTACGGTAATGTTTTGTTTGTCAGATTCTGCCGCGCTTGTTGGAGGTAGTGCGTTTGGTTTTAATTTTTTTACAATCCGTGTAAAAGGCGAAAATCATGGACTACCGGCCCCCGTAGTGTAGTGGTTAGCACTTCGGACCATGGACCGGGAGACCCGGGTTCGAATCCCAGCCGAGGCAAGCGGGATTTTTCCTACCAAGGTGGGCTCCTACCCAGAGCGGGTGTGCTATGGGCCCAATGGGGAGGCTGTTGCCACACAGCCGAGCTTCACCCACTTCACGGGTGCGACTTTGCGGGTGCTTCCCTTGGTTTGACAGGCCTTATGATGTGGATGATTACGCGGCCGTCACCGCAGGTGCCGTACTTCCCGGGTCTGGTGAACGCCGGGATATTTATGACAGGAAGCGTGGAATGCGGCCCTGTCCCGCAGTCCCAAACCACACGGACCTCCATGGCATCATCTTACCATCATCCTCATCTCCATCCTCATGCATACTAATAAAAAAAAAATGCCCCAGCTTTCGAACCTTCCGTGGATTCCACTCATGACCAGGGAGGAGTGGAACACCACTGGAGCAAAAAGAGTTGGGGCAGCAAAAAAAGAAAAGAAAAAGGTCATGCACTGGTGATCTTTCTTGAGGGAAAAATACCAGGCATGTTTAGTCGGACTTCGTAAGGAGGACTTCGCATCCACTTACATGTAAATCGTAATCCATTTACATGTAAAATTAGGCTCACACGACAGAGGCCGCGAGCGGCTAACGCGCTGCGATTGGCTAATGGTACAGCTAACGTGCCTAATTTGCATGCAAATGGGTTACGCTGCTCAGCGAAGTCCTCCTTACGAAGTCCGACTAAACATGCCTACTTAAGCCCATACTGAGCTGTGAAATAAAACATCCTTGATCTTGTTGTTAGAGACGTGGGGGTGAGGGGTGGGGGGGAGTCGGGGGGGGGGGGGAGGGGATGGTAAAAACGGAATGGTGATGGAGGGGGTTTGTTTTACTGCATTTTTGCTGTTGTTGTACTTCTGAATCTATTACTGTTCTGCTGTGTGGGAGTCTGAGCCACAGTAATTTCCCACACAATGTTTTTTTTTTTTTTTTTGAGTTAATTTTAAACTTCCACTGTTGTCAATTATAGAATCTCTCTCTTTCTCTCTCTCTCTGTCTCGATCGATCGATAGATCGATCGAGAGAGAGAGAGAGAGAGGAGAGAGAGAGAGAGAGAGAGAGAGAGAGAGATAGCGCGTGACACTGGAGGTGTTGGGAAAAATCGAACCTTTCTGACTTCTTACCCCCAGCACCGGAGGACCTTTGACCAAAGCACCTTGATCACGCACCGACGGAACAACGACCGTCCTGTCTGGGAACAGGCCTGGAACTGCAGGGACACATGACTAGGAGTAACAGTGCCACCAGCGTGACCTTGACTCTATCTCTTTGGGTTGCTCTCTGTCTCTCTACGATGACTGGAGTGACTGCAAAGAACATTGTCCGAGTGGGCGTAACTTTGTGAAGGTTACTTGAATTCTAATTCCTTCACACACGCGCCAGTGAATTCTTCTCTGCCTGTACACGGCTATCGTGTTGCAGATGGAGA
>JACVVK020000736.1:57500-127500 GCA_018292915.2 Batillaria attramentaria | reverse complement strand
ATGCTCGGGTCGTGAGTTCGAATCCCGCCGGCTGGGGCCAAATATTTGTGTTGGCCTTTTTTTCTCGTTGCCCCGTCTTTGATATCACCCTTATGTGGTGGAAAAGGACGTTAAACTCCCAAACACCCACCCCACCCACCCTCTCTCTCTCACTCTCTCTCTCTCTTATAGGTAAACCGACAAATCGATTTCATATCATTACAAGCATCATATAAGAAAGAGGAACGATGTGTTCACACCTTAAATTAACCATGTGTAATCGAAGTTGGAAGAAAAAAGGACAAAGGAGAAAACTTTATTAACAAAAACACCCAAACAAATGACAACAGAAACGGTCAATCAAACACACAAACAAGAACAATGAGCAGTCAACCAAACAACAACAAAAACACCACCAGTAATCCAACTGATTCAAAAGAACAACAACAACAAACAAACAACAACTACCACTTCTACCAGAAAAACAAACAAACAAACAAACAAGAACCGAACAAACAACTGTCTAGTTTGAGAAGGTCAAACTTTAGGCTCCTACTCACAGTACTTAACGGCCGTCTGATTACAGTGCTTGTGAAATTATTCGGTCAATAACTCCTAAACGGCAATTTCTTTCGCGTGATTGTCTTCCCCCTAATCTTCCTGCTCCTGGGCGCAAGGTGGCGCAGGCGACCATACACATAGCTCACACACGCTCCATTCTACAGCTGTTACACGGACGACAAAACCACACACAACTTCCATTGTGTTTCTTTGCCCGGTTTGTTTGCGCTGGAAATCAGAAAACAGGAGAAAAAGGTTTCAGCATTTCCCGATATTCAAGCAGGAGAAGCTGTGGTTTGATCGATGAGGCGAAAGCTGCCACGTGCACACGCTTGATCCCGTTACCGACCGCCGAACGGCCCGACAAAATGGCGACAGTTGTAACCGATGTACGTGCCCGGGCAGTGAAAATGATATTATTGGATCCCGTCCGCTTGCACCCCTTAAAGGCCCATATTCCGACAACGGACATGTCTAGGGGTATTCGTGCATTTCTGCAGTCGTACCTGGATCGGACCATCTATTCAAAGATCTTGATTCATTAAGAAACCCCAAAATTAAAATCGATCGGTTGAGTATTTTCGGAGATACAGGCATCTAAACTGGGTTCACGTGCGATGTCAACTGACTCGAGGTACGGTTTACATCAAAACTATAAGAGCGACCATTTCCTAATAGGCATTCTGTTCAGAGTCCGTATTCAAGCTATAGTACATCCAGTACGGTCGACTCTGTAAATGTTTTTCACACTTCGGAAAGCTTTTTGTTGGGAGCTTAGATCTTTAAGAGTTAATCCTCGGTAGCCTGCTTGATCCACATCAGAAACAAGCGGCTGCTCGGGAAACTTCTAGTGTATTTTGAGACATTCTTAGAACGATGGAGCTGCTAATAGATATCTGGCTTCTCGTGATTCCAGGTTGATTACATGTGGATCATTACACAGCCTGACTTTGGAGGAGAGGTCGTTTTTTGTGACGTTTCTCTGTAATTGTAGACGCGAAGTCAGGGAAACTTTTAATTTGACGAGCTGCATGTTGTCAAGACGTTGATTCATCTCCCTTACCCTCCGGCGACTGCAGATCCAGTATGAAACTGTTGTAGAGATCGCGAAAAGCCACTGCATTTCGATGGAAATTTCTAGACCATCTTAGAACATGCTGGTGCAGTGACCCTACTAACGTCAGCAGATTACGTCACCTTGGAAAGATTTCGAACTTGCCAGTAAGTTGAGGAATGTTCTAGATCTGACCTCTTTAGTAGGCCTATATAAGCAGCCGCGCACAGCGTTCTGGGTTCTTCTTCTTTCACGAAGTTGTTCTTCGCGCATCTTCTGTTAATAAAGTATTGGAGTTGTATTCTGTTGTATCCCGTGTCTTCTCTGCGAGTGCACGAAGACAGCGACATAGCAGAAGTAAAATACAACAGAAACCTTCCAGATTAACACGATACCCTTTTGATCAGTGACCCGGGAGTGCAGTATGTGTTACAGACAAGGTCAACGTTCGCCATAAAACAAATGAAACGTTACTTGACCTTTTTTGCAGAGCATTTTTGTTTTTGCCATGCATCCTCCAAAAAATAGTCCCGGCTGGGGCCATATATTTGTGCTGGCCTTTTCTCGTTGCCCCGTCTTTGATATCACCCTTACGTGGTGGGAAAGGACGTTAAACTCCCAAACACCCACCCACCCACCCTCCAAGAAATAGACAGCGTTTTGTTGTTGTTGCTGTTGTTGTGAGTACACATAGAACCTCTGTCTCTCTCTGTCTCTCTGTCTATCTCTCTCTCTCTCTCTCTCCTGTAGTTTTAATTTATCATAATTACTCACCAGTTTAGCCTGCCATTGCAATACTGTCAATATGTACTTGTTCCCCCCCCCTCCCCCCCTCCCCCCTGAGCATTATCATAAGCGGTGCTTGTTTATGCTCACTAATTGTTTACTTGTACGACTTGTACTGCAGTAAACGTGTTTAAACCAAGAAATAGACAAGGGTGCCGGCCCCCGTAGTGTAGTGGTTAGCACTTCGGACCATGGACCGGGAGACCCGGGTTCGAGTCCCAGCCGAGACAAGCGGGATTTTTCCAACCTAGGTCGGCTCCTACCCAGAGCGGGTGTGCTATGGGCCCAAAGGGCTTGTAGGGGTAAAGTGTATATTTTCATGGAGCGTTATCCAGCGTCAGTTGTGTCCTATCATTATATAAATATTGGCCCAGAGATATTAATGTGTTGATTTTTTCCTATGTTGAATGGATTCATGACCATCGACTGCATTCAGTATTTTGATGTTGTCCATTTCATGTTGAAGAAAAGTTAAGTGAATGTGCAGCGAAAGTTCAAATCATCGGTGATAATTTATCATTTTGTTACATTTCTACTTCTTTTTTTCTTGTCAAAAGTTAATAGCAAACTAGTATGATGCTTATTTTTATTTTTAGACCATAACTGTGGTAAATATTTGCCACCGGTGGTCAAAACAGTCAGTTCATACTTTCGTCCAATTTCAACTCGGCTTCCATTTTTAAGACCCCAAAAAACAAATTTTGCCCCAGCCGAATTTGGTAAAGTTTTGATATGTGTAAGAAAAATACTTAAACAACTCAAAACATTTGAGTTTGAATTTGAAGCAATTTGTTTAAGGTTTAACAATGTCTCGCCCGGAAATTGACTGGATCACAAAGGGACATCATGACTAGACTCGGGTCAATAGCGTCTACACTACATTCTCTGCAAGTCTAATCCTGACGATGACGTAGGAAAATTTACGTCATTCCCACCGTCATGCCTTGACGAAAGCATCATAATCATGACGCCAGCCGCATGTTTAGATCTGAAATGCGAGTTGGCCCTGCATCCGGGTTCAACCCTGGTCCGTAGCGTTAATTTGTGCTTAGCAGTTTTCATCAGGAAACAAACGTATGCCCTAGCTATGCCGAGTCAGGAGCAATCAGTCAGTGAGGATGTACAAACGAAGAGCTGTGGACTCATCCACTTCATCAAGGGTTCATCAAACAAGAGCGGACATGGCGAGAGATGCGTTCACTGGAGCTGTACCCGTCGGCCTCGGAAAGCTAGATGAGTTTTACGTGTTCACACTATGAAACAAAGAAGAAGCATCAGTTTGTAATTTTTGTGATAGTGTTGCAACGAGGTCTCCAAAAGCATTATTGTGGTTTTAGATCGGCAAGATAATTAGGAAGTATTGCAGGTCCTGTTTGTTTTTCTCACCAGCACAGGTCGCTTGGGAACATACACGCGCACACGCACGCGCGCACGCACAGACACACACACACGCACGCGCACGCGCACACACACACACACACACACACACACACACCGCCTCACACACACACACACACACACACACACACACTCTCTCTCTCTCCAACTAAATTTTGATATATTTCATTATCTTCACTGACTTGTCTTGAATGTTTGCCACTAACTAACAGGCATATAGCTCTTACTCCTCTCCCCAACCACCTCCCCCTCCCCCTCCAACGCCCCCCCCCCCTGCCCCCCCCCCCCCCATCCCAAGCCAATCCCAGCTCACTGCTGTACACACTGAGAAAGCATTTTCCATAACTACAGAGCTTGTTATGGGTTTTTGTTTTCAGCACTCTCCGTCACCCTCTGCCTGTGATTACAAAGTTCAAACGGTACCATCGCTACACTGATTCACTAAGTGCAATATGCCCTTAGTTTAATACGGGAGCCTCGGAGATAGCCTGTAAGTGAACCGGGGGTCTATCAATCTCCATGCCAAGCCACGTGATGGATATTTCACACCCAGCAGACCCACGTGCACGCGCGCAGACATCTGGCCGCGTAGTTGCGTCACGTCCGGCAGATAACGCAAGGCAATATTCATACGCGCGCCTCCCCTTGCCACTCGGTCTCTGTCATCTGGCTGGGAAGATCCGCGATGGTTGCTCAATTTGATGCAGCAGATGAAAGTTAAATTGCGTGTTTGATTAGTTGTTACGCGGCTTGCCCCCGACTGCCCCTCCCTCTCGTCCATCTCTCCCTCCGTCTGTGGTAAATTTATTAGTCGGTAAATATCATCGTGTTTCCAACACATCTCGCAGCTGCTGTTGCGTTGAGTTTTTGTATTCTCCTTAGAGAAATAATCCCCTCGCAAAAAAAGGAATGATACCTACACAGACAGGATAAAAATTCGCTAGCCGCCCCCCCCCCCCAAAAAAAAAATAAAAAATAAAAAAATAAAATAAAAACAACAACAACAAAAAAAACAACAACAACAAACAAACAACAAACAAACAAAAAAAAACCCAAAACAAACAAACAAACAAACAAACAAACAATAACAAAAAATAGGTATTGGGTGGCGCTGCACCGCGGCGACGCGCTCCTCCTGGGGGAAGCAGCCCGATTTCTCCGAAAAGGACAATATATTAGTAAAAACAAAACAACAACAACAACAAAAAAACCCAACAACAACCCTAGAAGCAACATAAACAGAAAACAGTTGTTAATTCATCCTCTGACTCTTGCCGAAAACCTTTTTTTTTCTTCCCAACAACAAAAGTCAAGGCGCATACGCGATTCAAAACTATGCCTGTAGTGTAGCTGAACACTGGAAACCTCACTGAAGCAATTTCGCCAAGTGCATCTGCAAATCGGCGCGCCCGTCTCAACGTGGACAGTCGTTAATCCGCCCCGGAAATTGATTTGAAGGACAGTTGAAATGAGCAGGGGAGGGGTGTCACAAGCCACATTGTCGGGAGTTTATTAGCGGGGATTCATCGGACTAACCGGATCATAGCAACGGGCAGACGACATCTGTCGCTGGGGATGGGTCAGTGCATGTATGTGTATTCCGAATGCTGTATTTTCGAAATGGTGAGGTCTGCTACCGTCTGGTGATGTGATTGGTTAGATCATTTCCAGGGACGCATCTGTGAAAGGCCCCGAAGCTGCAAGTTTACATTACAGCAATAAAATTTACAGTGACACAAGGATACAATACCTTCACTCACCCTCCCCCTCCCCCCCCCCCCCCCGACCCAAAGATAAATTAAGCATACGCCCCCCTCAAAAACAACCCCCCCCCAAAAAAAAAACAAAAACAACAACAACAAAAAAAACAAACAAAAAACCACCCCAAAACCAAAACAAAACCAAAACAAACAAACAAAAAAACAAACAAACAAAACAACACAAACAACAATTACAAGAACAATACCCTCTCATACGTTCAGCACTAGTAATGAAAGTATCCAATATTACAGTCCACGATGCAAGCCCCACACTCTTAGCTCCACCAAATCCTGGATACGCCGCCTGTGAGCTCCGAACCGCAACAGCACACGCCTCGAACCCTTTCTAAATACGTGATGGTTAAATCTTGAAAATGAGACAGAAATGATCCGCTTCAAAGGGCAAAGTGCTTGACCAAATGCCCCGTTCTCGTGAGAATAATAGGTTCAAGTACTACTACATCAGATCCAATCGATTAAGCTGTCGTCTGTCCTCTGTCGTCTGATTGAAAGTCGTCTGGACCTGAGTGACGTCTACAGGTATTATCATCATCACCGGCAACTTCTTCGTTGAGATGAGCAGTGATATATTTTTCGATGTTTTGATTGTTTATCATGTCTACTTTTCTCTTCTTCATTTCTTTTGGATAGTTAATACTTTTGTTTGTCTTTTTTTTTCTCTCTCTCTCTCCCCCCCTCCCCCCCCCCCCTTATTTTGATGTTGTCTTTTTACCCTTTAACGTAGACTAGCAGGACAGCTTGTAAGACAGGTAGTAATGCCTAAATGCTCTATCCTGAATAAAAAAACGTTTCATCATCATCATCATCTCTCTCTCTCTCTCTCTCTCTCTCTCTCTCTCTGTGCACGTGCGTGTGTGCGCGTGCGCGTCAGGTCACATGAAGTGCATGTGGCTTTGCGGAACAAAAACCATTTCATTTACTTGGTATGGATCATCCGCTTCTGGACGCTACACAGCTGCCGTGCAGTGTTTGTTTAGGGCGCAACTCAGGCTCTGTTTGCAGTGTAACAGTTGTCGCTGACATTTCTTTTTATTATTTGCGTGAGTTTGATGCATATCGTTCACTGACTCATGCGGCTTTACATGAACATTAGTACGATCAGAGACACGCGTGTGTGTGTGTGTGTGTGTGTGTGTGTGTGTGTGTGTGTGTGTGTGTGTGTGTGTGTGTGCTTGTCCGTAGGGAGAGAGAGAGGTGTTCGCTTCAAGTTTGCATAAGTCACTATAGTTTTGGGCCACTCAAAACAAATTGCCCAAACTGAGATAATACAGATATTGAATAATAATAATAATAATAATAATAATAATATCGTTGTTGTTATTCCAAAACTGGACTTCCAGTCTGACGATAAACAGCTAAAATGGCAAGAGGGGTTAGCACGGGCTGGACTGGAGCGAGGGGTAGGTATAATAATATCATCGATATTACCATCTACTCAGCACACACGTGACAAGGGGCACGACCCTATCCGGTCGATATTATTACGATAATATCTCAAGAGCTGATACAGATGTGATGTCTGCCCCGTCCGAACTTGGTTTAATATCAAACCTCACGCTCTCTCTCTCTCTCTCTCTCTCGGACACATTGGATGGACACTGGACACCGTCACACGTTATCAGACGCCACGTGACAGACGCCAGCCGTCAGATTTACGGTGACATGACGTGACAATATCCACCTCATTTGCATAAGACCGCGCAGACGCGAAACAACAGCATTATTGTGTCTGTCTCGTTCTGGTCGGTGAAAGGAGAGGAAATGGTGGGACTGGCTTGGCTTAGAGAACTTGAGGGGGGCGGGGGCGTGGGTTAGGGTTAGGGTAGGGTAGGGTAGGGTTAGGTTAGGTTAGGGTTAGGGTTAGGTTAGGGTTAGGGTTTAGGGTTAGGTTAGGATCGTGTGTCATTGGTTTTAGACGAGAGTTTGAGAGAGCGGGGAGGAGGTAGAGAGAGGGCCAGAGGGGTTTGTCTCGTCCGGTAATGTTGAAGAAGGCGATGTCTAGGCTTCAGCTTTCAGCTCTCACTGCCCCTGTTTAAATCTGACATGAAGACCTTTCTTTTCCGTCAAGCTATTGATAGTTTAAGCTTCTGTTGTGTCTTTGTGTGCACCAGGGGTCGCTGGATGTCGCTGCTCTTGCCAAACTGGATATTTGAGTGGGTGCAGATAGACAGTGTGTGTGTGTGTGTGTGTGTGTGTGTGTGTGTGTGTGTGTGTGTGTGTGTGTGTGTGATTTAAGCGCAGCGAGTCCTTGGCACTTGGAAATCAGCGCTCTATAAAAACTATGTATTATTATTATTATTATTAGGGTGGTGGTTGAGTAGAGATGGGGGATGGTTGGTTGGATAGAGGCTCACAGGGGATAAACCATTGTAAGGACTGTGGGGGGGTGGGGATGTGAGTGGGAGGGACAGTTGGGAAATGGAAAACAAGGGTTTAACGAAGGAGGGGGTGCGAAGGGAACGAGACATACAGGGAACCTCTCTGTCCGCTTGTCTTGTCAAAGCGTCAGATTTCGAGAGCCAGAGCTTAATTGAAACCTGATCAGCCAGAGCGGATTTTCGACCACGTCCGAGTGGACAGGGGGCAGTTGTAGTGGACACTCGGCCAGGATGGCGTGTGAAAGATCAATCGCCCGGGACCTGTCCATTGCAGATGGCGTCTGTCAGAACTGCCAGAGGGAATATTACGCTATGATTAGATCCGATTAGCTGCCTTGTGACGGATTGTTCCCCAAAGTAGCGTCCAGTCGATGGTCAGTCGGTCCCGTTCTCAAGGCTAATCTTAATAGGTGGGGAAGGGGTAGGGGGAGGTTGGGAGGGTGGGTCGGGGTGTATGCTGATGGGTGGTTGTGGTCGTGGTGGTGGTGTGGTGTGCGTGTGTATTCAAATCCAACTTGAAGATTTACCTTTTCCATCAGGCCTTTGGCCTTTAATTTACCAAGTCTTAACTGAGGTATATTTAGTCTGCATATTGGCGTGCGTGCGTGCGTGCGTTCGTGCGTGCGTGTGTGTGTGTGTGTGTGTGTGTGTGTGTGTGTGTGTGTGTGTGTGTGTATGTGTGTGTGTGTGTGTGTATGTGTGTGTGTGTGTGTGTGTGTATGTGTGTGTGTGTGTGTGTGTGTGTGTGTGTGTGTGTGTGTGTGTGTGTGTGTGTGTGTGTGTTAAAAACCCATTGCTTGCACCGATCATTCCACGGTGCATCTAAGTTACACCAACCTGCTTTAAGTTGCATGGCGATAAAACTATTCAGAAGGACAACCTTCGTCTTTGTGGCGCCAGACCCTTGTCAAGCAAACATTCTAATTTCTTCAAAATTTAACTGCATCACCTGCATCCTGCCGGAGGCGTATATATAACAGACAAGCTAAAATAGCCAAGAAACAGGACTTAAGCAGACAAGTGGACAGATCAGAATGGCCCGCATCATGAGTCTTCTAGTGGCTATCTTTGCTTGTATCATGCACTCAACTCTAGCCGAAGTTGAGAAACCACGAGAGAGAAGGTCAGATGACCAGTTACCGGTGCAAGCGGTGATTGAGAATCATTCACAGCGGCTTGCCTCCATCCAAGCTCAGCTATCGGCTCTACAGACCAAGCTCAGTAAGTTTTCTGTATAAAAACGTGATTTAGGTACGTGATTTTGATGTCACAGTGTGTGTGTGTGTGTGTGTGTGTGTGTGTGTGTGTGTGTGTGTGTGTGTGTGCGCGCGCGCGCGCGTGGGGGTTTACATTTATGTTTATGCGTTATAAAATGTATCCTTGACCGTTCACAGGAGAAAAAAAAAATCTAGATGAGTGCCATGTAAACTTTGTGGCTGAAAGTGTCTCGTAGTTCCGTAGCAAAGGAGTAAGACTGCTGCATGATGGTGGTATATTGCGATACATGAAAGGGCATTTGTTACTCTCGGACGCGTATGTGAAAATTAAGGCTTGGTGTCGTTGTGGTACATGGTTATTGTGTGATAGGAATATTTCTTACGTTATGTTGGTCATTATTTCAGTTTTGACAGTCTCTGTTCGTTTCGAAGGTCATCCATGTCCTGCTGAAGGGTTCAGGCTTTCTGGTTATGTAAGATAAGTACTGTGCACATAACCCTCACTCACCTGTGTCTTGCAGGTTCAGTCGAGCAAGTCGTGGCGTTTCACGCATGGCCAAGCACCAACCCTGTGACCACTGTCGCTAAGGGCACCATCATCCTGAAACACGTGCAGACCAACATAGGCAACGGCTACGACCCAAGCACTGGCCTCTTCACTGCACCCGTGTCTGGTCTCTACCACTTCTCGGCTACCTTCATGAATTACGATACTAATGACTTGGTGCACGCTGGAATATATGTAGGTAGTACACAGGTGGCGCAGAGCGTATCTGATGAAAGACATGGTTACAGAGATGCTCCTGCCATGGCTGCAACTGTGCACGTGACAGCAGGACAAAAGGTACAGTTGCGCAGTAACAACGAAGTTGACCGCTTTTACGGTTTAGAGTATACCACCTTCTCCGGCTTCCTCGTTCGCGCGGACTGACACACTCGTATGGAGGCAAATGCTAGTAAAATGCACACCAACGCTGAAGACTGAGACGCTAATTATATTAGGTAGTTTACCACCTCAACAGTCTGGAACTCACTGCGTGCTAGCGTGAGCGGACAGCAACCTACTGTGTCATATTTCAAATCAGAGCTGAAAACTTATCTGCTTCAACTTGCCTTCTACTGTTTCAAGTACATTACTTGCACATTGTGCATTTCTAATGTTCTATACGGATTGATCACGCGCTTTGAGCGTGGTTTGTATTGACCTTCCGTTATTTTGACAAAAAAACAACAACAACCACATTCACAGACGCTCTCTCTCTCTCTCTCTCTCTCTCTCACACACACACACACACACACACACACACACGCACGGGAAAAACGAAAACACGATTGCTATCATCAGTTTTCTTATGCTTTCCTCCAGCCGTTGTCTGGGACCTGACACTACTAATGCAGTTGGGGATTAGTCTGCGCTCCGCACGTGAAACAGCTAGTGACACAAATAGGCTTCATTTGACAAAGTTGCACTTTCTTTTGTATTGAATGGTGTCTTCGGCGGACGTGGAAACTGACAACCCGTAATGCTTATCAAAAAGGCGAGGAAAGGAAGTCATAGGAGGCGGCATTCGTTTGTCATCGTGTCAGACTTAGCGGATTGTAACAGTTAAGAAAGTTGTTTTTTTATTTTAAAAACAGATTTATTTTGTTGCGTAATGCGGAGATACAGCGAAACAGTTTTGAGCTTGAACAAGATAAAGTTATAATATGATCAGTAAAAATTCCATTATAGCAACCTTGTAATGATGGCATAATTATCACAAATTACGAGAGAGAGAGAGAGAGAGAGAGAGAGAGAGCGATAACGATAACGATCCTTTATTTTACAACGGAAGAAGTTATAGGCATACAAAGACCATTTTCAAACTTGCCGTTGCTACACTACCGTAAGAAAGAACATTCAAAAGAAGAATATGAAGAGAAGGATAATAATGAAAAAACAAACAAACATAAGAACAAGAAATCGCATACAAACACACACACACACACACACACACACACACACACACACACACACACACACACACACGTACATAATATGCGCGCGCTCGCGCGGCAAGCATAATTACGAGAGAGAGAGAGAGAGAGAGAGAGCTCTCAGTTGGTGAACATTCTCTTTTCAACAGAGGTCAGCTGCTACAGTCAGTCGTTCTTGATGTGTACGTATATGGCTAGGAAAAACGTGCCGAAAGTGTGATAAACGATAAACTCTACAACAGTGGGAAACGTATGTGCGTTGACTGGCAAGGGAAGGTTTGTGTTGCGGTGGAGAAGTAGATGGATAGATTTGTACTGCTGGGAAAGTTCATCGATTGTTGCGTTGCGAGCTTCTGTATACTTGGGTTTGTTGTTGTTGTTGTTTTTGTCTTGATAAAACAGTTTTGGAATTTTTTTGAGGTTTTACAGCACGCAGGGCACCTCGGTTTTGAGTTGAATTTATCGGGCTGAGCTCTGATTTGCCTTGTTCTGGTTGCCTGATGCTATGGCACATGTCACAGAGCTATAAACAGATATGAATACAGATGTGCCTCATGTAAGTCTGCTAAGGAAGACAACTCCCCGGGTATTCCGGTACCCTCCCCTTCTTTTGTCAATGTGTCGCCAGCTGCTCGGTAGAATCGTATTGGTATTAACGTCATTTTCATCGAAAGCCAGCGAATGACCCAATGCTTCTGGTGATGTGACAGCATGGGAGTAGCCAACTGGAGCGAGAGAACGAAAACAGATTGCTCCTGACGAGAAGAAAGACTAACGAGCGAAAATCACGTCACAGATTATTCACAGCAAACAAAATAACATTAGCTCCACCCCCCGAACACACCTCCTCCACCCCTCCCACCGCCCCCCACCCCTCCGCCACCTCCCACCTTTCGCAACCAGAATCACATCGCCTCCAAACTTGGCGGAAAATATCGACCCACTGAGACCTCGCGGCCGAAACACTCCGCGGAAGTCCATCAATCAGAAAAGTAAACATTGAGAAATTATTTTCAAACTGTGGGAGATGTTAAGGGCGAAAGCTTGTATAATTGAGTCAACAAATCTGCCAAAAAAAAAAATTCACACATTTTTTATGTTTGCAAACGTGACGCTAAAGTTCTGGTAGAAAAGGGTTGAGGGAAAGAGGTGGGGGTGGGGGTGGGTGGGAGGGTGTGAGACGTTTTACCAAGTTAGAATAACTCAGTAAGTGACAGACGGTATGTCTGAGGAGGCAAAATAATCAGCTACAAATATGATTACAGCAAACGCTCCTCTTCTGCTGCAACTTGTTTGCGCCATTTTGTCTTCTGCGTGCGTCCGACTTCAGGATAGGTAAGATGACCCGGCAGTTCCCAAACTGTTCCTTCCCCGGCAAATTTCAAGATAGGCTGGCGCACGTTGCCCGTGGGAACAGGTTCTAATTTCCAGAAAAGAGTGAATACAAACAAAAGGGCGAGTGAGGGGTTGTTTGACGGTTTAACGTCCTTTTCCACCACATGCGGGTGGTGACTCTGATACCAAGGACGGGGCAGCGAGAAACAAACCAGCACAGATACTGGCTTCAAGCCGGGATTTGAACTCACGACCCGAGCACTGAAATTCCAGCGCTGTACCATTCGTCTAACCCGGCTCCCTGGAAAAGCAAAAAAAAAAAAAAAAAAAAACAAAACAAAAAAAAAAAACCAAAAAAACAAAACAAAACAAAGCCAGGCAAGAAAGCAAACACGCAAAAAACCAAACAAGAACAAAAAAAAAGTAAAGAAAGAAAGAAAGGAAGAAAGAAAGGAAGACAGAAAGGAAGACAGAAAGAAAGGAAGACAGAAAGAAAGAAAGGAAGACAGAAAGGAAGACAGAAAGAAAGAAAGGAAGACAGAAAGGAAGACAGGAAGAAAGAAAGAAAGAAAGAAAGAAAGGAAGGCAGAAAGGAAGAAAGCAAAAAAAAAAAAAAAAAAAAAAGAAGGCAGACAGAAACAAAGAAGTAACAAACAAACAAAGCAAAGCAAGAAAACAAACATCAAAAAACAAAACAAAAACAAAATACATGTAAAGAAAGGAAGGAAGAAAGAAAGAAAGACAGACAGAAAGAAAGACAGAAAGGAAGACAGAAAGAAATAAAGTAATGAAGAAATAAAGGAAGAAGGAAGAAAGAAAGAAAGCAAAAAAAAAAGGAAAAAAAAAAAAGGAGAAAGAATGGAACAAAGAAAAAAAGAAAGAAAAAAGAAAGAAAGAAAAAAAAACCTCTTGCACTTCAAGTGGCTTGGCTAACATGTTAAACCATGTTAAAACATGATAGAATTCACAATCACTGCTACCCTGTACCACACAGCTTTCGACACAAGACAAGCAAAGCGGATCGTCAACAGGAGTACCCTGCAGCTAACGATGAGGGATGAGCGCAAGGTCTTAAGTTCGATTGACTAGGCCCTCCGTTCCCAGTTAGCCTTTCGACCGGCCCCTGACTCGAACCGGGGTAGCGGGCTGCTTAATTCGTTCAAACCAATATGGAAAGTGACATCATGGATCAATCATCAACTGTCATTTCGTCGGCTCTTTTGCGCGTGCCCTCCCTCCCTCCCTCCCCCCCCCCTCCGAAAAAAAAAAAAAAAAAAAGGAAGAAGAAGAAGAAGAAGAAGAAGAAGAATGTCTGCCATGCAGTAGTACGCTTTTTGTCGATTTTATTTCCACACTGTCGTTACTTGGGTTTTTTTTTCTTACGTGTGCTCTCCCTCTCCCAACCTTTCAAACACACACACACACACACACACACACACACACACACACACACACACACACACACACACACACACACACACACACACACACACACACACACATACAGACACACATACAGACACATACAGACAGACACACACACAGACAGAGACAGACAGACAGACACACACACACACACACACACACACACACACACACACATACATACACACATACAGACAGACACACACACAGACAGAGACAGACAGACAGACAGACACACACACACACACACACACACACACACACACACACACACACACACACACACATACATACACACATACAGACAGACACACACACAGACAGAGACAGACAGACAGACAGACAGACAGACAGACAGACAGACACACACACACACACACACACACACACACACATACATACACACATACAGACAGACACACACACAGACAGAGACAGACAGACAGACACACACACACACACACACACACACACACACACACACACACACACACACACACACAGAGGGAGAGTCTGTCATACAGTGGCTTGCATTTGTCAAATTTAAATCCCCCCCTCCCCCATCCGCCCTCCCCTTTCCCCCTCCCTCTTTAGTTCTAGTGCATTACCTTTTCCGGGTGGGGTTTCTGTTTTTGCGGAGAAGAAGCGCTGACACGTATTTAAGGTAATGCTGAGATCAAAGGACGTGCACCTAATGCCTCCTTTCTTAAGAAAAGAACTTTTTATGTGTGTCTGTGTTTGTTTTTAAACTTTTACGTCATCCAAATTAAGCCTCTTAATGACCGTATATTTTCTTCTTTTGATCACACGCACACGCTCACACTTTTTGAGCCGGTTCGTAGATTTTAAACAAAAAAGTTCTCTTTTTCTCTGAGTTGCATGTTTCGTGATGACGTCTTTGAAACTTTGAGGAAAGGATTTTTGAGAACATTGAGAGAGAGAGAGAGAGAGAGAGAGAGAGAGAGAGAGAGAGAGAGAGAGAGAGAGAGAGAGAGAGGGGAAATGCATGATAATGAAATTTTCGAATGTGGCAAATGAACAGACGAAAAAGACGAAATCCTCAACTTTCACAAAACAAGAAATAAATACAAGAAGAAATGGAAACACACACACACACACACACACACACACACACACACACACACACACACACACACACACCGTCTCGCACACAAACAGAGAGAGAGAGAGAGAGAGAGAGAGAGAGAGAGAGAGAGAGAGAGAGAGTTGTTCTTTTTTAATAGAGAAACAAAAAATCTCCACAGCAGCCTCAGTCGAACCCGACAAAGCCTCTTCCTCATTGAGTTACAGTGCACTTGAAAATTCGAAATTCTAACCAGTTCCCCATCTCTGAGGCAAATGAGTGCACGCATGGCGAGAAGTGAAAGTGCGACGTGAACTAATAAACCCAATCGTCGCAACATTGTGAAAAATGACCCTGGGTCACGCCACGCCCTTCTAGCGTATCACCGCAGCCCCCTCTTCGCCCCCCTCCGGCCCAAAATCCGAGCTCTAGCGAGTTGCCGAGAAGTTCCGCGATACAGCTGTGTGTTCAGGGTTGGCGTTGCATGTTAGCTGGTGATCGAGACAAATTTGTCGCGGGTTCCACGTGCAAATGCAACACAAAGGGCGGTTAGAGCATGCACTGGGTGTTCTTATGATTGTAAGGCGTGGTTTGGTTTTGTGAGCATAATATTCTCCCACTCAAAACTAGAGCTTAGCCCGAAGAATCACGTGTTTTGTGGTCAGCGCACAGCGCAGGTTTAAGAACAACGCACAGTCTCCTCAGGTTTGAGAAGATCGTTCGGGCTGAAGCATGAGTTGATCTCACTCAATATTTAGACGGTTTGCCATTCTTTTTGGCCGGCTGACATTGACATGGTGTTGGGGACGTGTCGACGAACTCATCGGATGGCAGACTTTCCTGGTAGTCACGGAACAACGGATCTGGTACGGTCAGACGCAGACGAAAAAGGAGAGTGTGCTGTCAGACAGGCAAGACTTTTGGCTTGACCAGGAACGATTTATTCTGTTCACAAGAAGTCAAAGACCACTTCGAACACACACACACACACACACACACACACACACACCACACACACACACACACATTACAACTCAAAGAAAAGAAATGACGGTGCAAATGCCTCACTGTGCCTTCATGACTACTTATCAATGCAATTTTGTTCAACACTTGGTGTGGTTCGTTTTTGTTGCAACCGCAGGGGTGGATAGGTGGGTGAGTGGGTGGGGTGGGTGTTTGGGAGTTTAACGTCCTGTTCCACCACATGTGGGTGATATCAAAGACGGGGCAGCGAGAAAAAGGCCAGCACTAATATCTGGCCCCAGTCGGGATTTGAACTGCAACCGCAGGGGACAAGAAACACACTGCTATTGCGGACGCAAACGAACAGGCAGATCTTGCGATGACAAGCTCATACAGCACCCAACAACAAATCTCGAACGAAAAATACAGTAACAAATTTATCACAATCAACCGAACAACTAAAACGAGAAAGGGTAGGTGGGTGTCGGGGAGTTTGACGTCCTTTTCCACCACGTATGGGTGATATCAAAGACGTCGCAACGAGAAAAAGGCCAGCACAAATATCTGGCCCCAGCCGGGATTCGAACTCACGACCCGAGCATTAAAACGAGAAAACAACAACAACACCATAAACAACAACAACAACAACAACATCAACAACAACAACAACAACAACAACAGGGGATTTGGTTTAGTGGTTAAGGCATCTGACTTCGGATCCTGAGCTGCCCGGTTCGAGTCCTCGGTGGGCAGGAAATTGATGGGATTTTTCACTGGGATTTTTCAGTACTGTATCCAGTCAAATTCAAGTGCAGCCTCGTTTACGGTGCCTGTCTCGCCTTCGTGTACACATGCGCATACAGTATCACGTGTGCACGCTAAAAATCCCATTTCAAACGGGAGGGGCCACAGAATGAAGTTAGTTAGTCAGTTAGTTAGTTAGTTAGTGCTTAACGCCGCGTAAGCAACAAAGACTATTTCGCGGCGAATCAAGGTCCTTCTTCGCCAGACTAAAATAAAAAGGAAGACAATAAAACAAGGTGTAAATATAAAATCTATCCGGTTTCACAACCACAGAATAGAAAACAGTTAACCAGCTTGCGCAGCTACACTGACCATGGTCCTGAGTATGTTGAGGTTGGTCGGTAACAAGAACAAGAGTTAATTAGAAGAAAAACAACAACAACCACAAAAATCAGAAGAAAAAAAAAAAATCTCGACTCACGTTTTGTCTCCGTTTCGAAACAAAAACTTTGTGGTGACTTTTTGTTTTTCACCCCATACGAGGTAGAGTAGGACGTTAACGCCCGTTCCTCAACACCCCCCCCCCCTTTCCCCCTCGCCCCACCATATCCAACACACCGATCCCTCTGATTTTGAAATCATAAATACTTGCAAAGCTGAATACTCTCGTCACTCCTCGCGGACAGGGCGGGAGAGTGCCTGAGGGGCAGGGCGGCCAGCGAGCGCTGTCATCTCGTGACTTCCCGCATTGTCTCGCAGGCAAACGAGAGAATATAAATTACCCCCAACCCACCACCGAGCAACAAAAAAAAAAAAAAAAAAAAAAAAAAATCTTCCTCTCCCTCTATCCCCGAAAGCGTCAGAAAATCGGCGGTGGGTTTTTAGCCGCTCATGTAGGGACGGCGAGAGAGAGAGAGAGAGAGAGAAGGAGAGTGAGAGAGCTCAAATTGAATCATGTAAATGAAGTTGGCGCATCTTCAATTTGCATTGCTGAAAGGCGTTTGCATTTCTGATCGAGGCCTCACAGAATGGAGAGTCATTTGCATGATGTATCAACACGTCGGCTTGCAGAAATGGTGGCGAAGGAATGGTTCGCAATATTGCGTCAGGAAGGACGTTATTACACTCTGCTCCCCTCTTCCCGCCTTTGGAGGCAAAGCAGACGACCCTCCCTGCCCCTCCCTAGCCCCTCCGTGGCCCCTACCCCCTCCTCACGGCAACCCCTGGGGGGGGGGGGGGGATTCTATTGTGTCTTAATTCATTTGGTTAGCGCGTCTGTCAGCGGCCGTTCGAATTTAGAAAGAAGTGACTTTGGCAGTTGTGATTGCTAGACGCTGTTTTCAAAATAAAGAAAATGTCTGATGCAAAGGTTGTATGTGCGTAGTCTCTCTCTCTCTCTCTCTCTCTCTCTCGTGTGTGTGTGTGTGTGTGTGTGCGCGCGTGCGTGCGTGCTTCACAGAGAGAGAGAGAGAGAGAGTTGGCTGTTGTCAGAATGCTTTACGTCGCTCAATTTCCTTCCGTAATTCGACAAACTGTTTCTTGATCCTTCACGGAGCGACTCGGTGGCGACAGGAAGGTGTTGTTTATTCACAAAATTGAAACCTCTGCCAGTATTGCTTCTGAGCATGCGCGTGTGTGTACTTTTTGTTTCTCTTTCAGAATCTGTCGATGCGAGGTGGCCAGTCATTCGATCGGTTAACTCAAAATATTCTTAGTCTCAGTCTGTCTAGTTGTCCTGTCCAAAGTGCTTTTAATTAAATGTAGAACGCGAATTCCTTTGTCATTTTCTTGGTGCCTATTTTAAGATTAAAAAAAACAACAACTTTCAATGTGATAAATTATTGAATTCCATTGTCATTTGTGAAGTATTTTTTTCTTAACCAGACAAATTTTTACCCCCCCTCCCCCTGTGTCTGTCTGTCTCTGTCTCTCTGTCCGTCTGTCCGTCTGTCTCTCTCTCTCTGTTACGTGGTGAATGTTTGAAGAGCCCGTCGTCTTACCGAGGTATACGGTGACTAGGGCCTACACTGTTCACGTAGCGAGTTCTTATATTGACTGCGGAAGAAGTCTCATTCACTCACAAAAAGACTCGTGAGCGCGTAGAAAAGTGAGGAGTTTATTACAGCAAGTCTTTGGTATCACACTGCACTCTCAAGCTTCGCACATATGAGCTTCTCTCGTGCGCGCGCGCACACAGACACACACACACACACACACACACACACAGACTCCAGAATTATCGACTACCCGCCCGCCTAATCTAGGCGCGTTATATAACCACTTCTAATCGTAAACAAGCCATAACAAAGCGATTTGCACGAAATTTCCGGAAGATTCAGACCTTGACCCTGAACGCGTACCGCCTCCCGCGGCAAAATTAGCTACACTGAAAACAAGGTCACCACTTCTGGTATTTTCGTGAAAACAATAGAAACTTCTGGATCACGGAAAACAGATCTACATTACTAAAACACAATATGAACTAAACGTAGCAACTTCTCTGTCTCACTCAACCTTCTTAAAAACAACAACAACACACACACACAAAACAAAGAAACAAAAAAACAACAACACCACAGCTATTATCTATCTATCTATCTATCTATCTATCTATCTATCTATCTATATATTACTGACTATGAGTTCACCTTATTACTGTAGCAGCTGATAGTAGTTTAGCAACCGTGTGTGTGTGTGAGTGTGTGTGTGTGTGTGTGTGTAGAGTAGCAAGGACAAGATGTAAGACAGGTCTGCGCACCTAATCTTCTATCCTTGGAAAATAAAGTGTCATTGTCATTGTCTATCTATCATCATCATCCCTTTTTCTCTTTCTGTCTCTCTGTCTGTGTCTGTCTGTCTTTTCTGTCTGTCTGTCTCTCTGTGTGTAATAGACCCCTTGCAATTTGTCTCTGTCTGTCTGTCTCTGTCTGTCTGTCTGTCTCTCTCTTGTAAATCTCCCCTTGCAATTTGTCTGTGCTTACTGTGCGGCAGTACCATGGACTTCTTCAGTAATTACTTCACCTTTTTCTATGTTCCATGCGTCACTTCGGCAAGTCAATACTATACACTGACTCCCAAAAACCACAAACTGAAAGGCTGGCGTGTGAAGCCCCAAATCACGCCTCTTTCCTCTGTTTCTGAACAACAGCTCCTCGAAGCAGACAAAACCCCCAAAGAGGGACAATGGAAGCTTGTCATTATCAAAAGAACTTCATCGTCACGTCGCTAAGGTAAAATGCCCAAGAAAAGTCCAGAAGGGAAAATGTCAAAATCGTGAGGCTATGAGGCAAGAAGTTGAATCAATGAAGAATAGTAATTGCGCATGCTAGAAGTTCAATCCATAGTCGATTAGCATTCGGGCGTGGAACGACTGTCATGCATTGACAATTATCCGTTATTTGCGACAAAAACAGTCGTAATTGGCGTAGAAATAAAAGACGTGTCTGACAAAATTCAGAAAGTTTGGGCAAGAATGTAAGACGGCACTTAAATGTTTTGATTACAAGGATGGTTTGTAATCAAAACTTTTACTTCGTGTGTTTGAAATTTGATGAAGTTTAAATCTTTAAGGGTTTTAGTTGATGAAACGTATTGTTTTGTGGTATGGAACACACACTCAGTCACACACACACAGACACACACACACACACACGCACGCACGCACGCACGCACGCACACTTGAAGAAAATCTCATCAAAGCATATATATATATATATATATATATATATATGCAGTTAACATTCCCTCTCTGTCTGTCTGTCTGTCTGTCTGTCTCTGTCTCTCTCTCTCTCTCTCTCTGTGCACGTTCGTGCATGTAAGCGCACATTGGCACACCGGCACCATATTATATTTGTCACAACTCTTCCCTGTGTTCTTTCGAAATGCAAGATGCTTAAGCCGCCAGCCCTTAACATCGATTTTCCTGACTTCTGTCAAACTTTCCCCTTGTTAATTAATCGAAATTTCATCCCACATAATCACGCACGTGCCTAAATTATCTCTAGTTATTAATTTGCTGGCGGTGAAGACGCACCGATAACCTTTCGTTTAATGGGAAAAATAGATTGTATTTATCCATTAATGGAGTTGTGCAGTGAGTATGGCCTTTAGTCAGTATACGGGGTTGAGCCAGTCAACTGCAAATTATGTTGGAAATCTCGGATGGGCGGATTTATACAAATAGAGTTTTCACAATGAGGTGCCCCCGATTACGGAAAATACACCACACGAGTTTGTTGAAAATTGTCCCAGCTTTCGATCTTCCGTGGATTCCACCCAATACCAGGGAGGGTGGGTGGGTGTTTGGGGGTTTAACGTCCTTTTCCACCACATAGGGTGATATCAAAGACGGGGCAACGATGAAAAGCCAGCACAAATATTTGGCTCCAGCCGGGATCGAACTCACGACCCGAGCATTAGAAGTCCAACGCTCAACCATTCGACCACCCCGGCTCCCCCCATTACCAGGGAGGAACACCACTGGAGCAGGCAAAGAGTTGTAGCAGCAACTCCCCCCCTCCCCCCCCCAAAAAAAAACAAACAAAAAAACAAAAACAAACAAACAAAAAAACAAACAAACAAACAAACAACAACAACAACAACAAACCCACTCAGGTAACCAGCTAACTAACCATCAACCAACCAACCAACCAAGCCAGAAGTGGCTGAGCTGGCGACGACAATATCAGCGGGTACGCGTAACATTTCCAGCCTGCCGCTCCCCATACCCAGGACACTGAGTGTAAGTTCTCCTTCGCACCCAACAGCTCTCTTCCTTGTCACTTGCGCAATGTGAAAATCGATCAGACAGGCCGTCCCTGTCACTCACTGTCTGTCTCACACATCGCGTCACTACCCACTGGTCCTATGGGGGCTGACAGCACGTGCACAATTCAATTTGCCTTTTTTTTTTTTTTTTTTTTTTAAATAGAGCACTTGCCTTTTGAGCTTCTCGTCAAAAATCGATTTCTGACAGGCTTGCAGTTGTCGTTCTTTCTTTCTTTCTTTCGTCCCTTGGCGCGGCGTTTTTCTGCCTGATTATGGTTCAAAATTATCCATTGTCATCGCAGTCTTTGATCTCGGCGAGCTTTTAAAGAGAATTCCGGAGTGCAGATAAAAGCTTTCAAAAGCCCTGAGGTGGGTGATAGGGGGTCATTTTGTGAAAAATGGAAAGTCGTGTTTTGGGTGTCGGTGAAGACATGGACTAAAACAGCTTTCAATTTTGAACGGACAATTTGGTCCGTGTCTCTGACAGAATAGTCACTGTCTCAGTGCTGATTGCTTGGTTTTGAAATTTACAAGTTGATGATGATGATGATGATTGTATATTCTGTAATGGCTCAAAGCGCCGCGAACCGATTATTATGATTGCATAATGATGACAATGTGATGATGACGACGACGACGACGATGATGATGATGACGACGACGACGACGACGACGACGACGATGGTGGTGGTGGTGGTGAGGATGATGGTGGTGGTGATGGTGATAATGATAATGATGACAATACTTACATAGCGCTGTAACCTATTTATATATAATAGTGCTAAAAATAGTGCTAGGCGCTTAACGATAAAATAAAAGAACGAGTGAAAAGGTGGAAATATATATACATCTTCTAGATCTTGGGAGCGCTCTCAGCTTTACTTACTTCCCCTACTTTCAAACTGACCTGACTGAGCGCATGTTTTCGGCTTTAGCGACGCCTTTGTATCTATCTATCTATCTATCTATCAATCTCTCTATCTATCTCTCTCTGTTTATTTATAAAGTCAGAGCCTATGAAGGTGAAGATGAAGATGAAGATGAAGATGATGACGATGACGATGATGAAGAAGATGATGAAATAAATCTTTCATACTTTCGCAGGTCTTGTCTTCCGTTATTGTTGGTTGTCAATTTTCCCCCCTTCACATTACAGCTACTGTCCGCAAAGTATCAGACGTCAATACACTATTGCCTTTTTTCCCGCCTTCTCTCCTCTCTTTTTTTCACACCACCAAGTAACCACCCCCTCCTTCTTCTGTGTTCACTTTTCCCGTCTTTTCACACCACAAAATTGTAGCTAATTGAATCGCGAAAATTGGTCTGCTTGGTCGCTTCCTCTTCTACCACACCTTCTGACAGAGGCGCGCGTCCGTCTATGGAAAACGAAACCACTCGAAATGGCCGATTCTTTTCAGTGCTTGCTTTCTGACCCCCGGGGGTCTCCCGAGCTGTCCCTTCCCCCCATAACCCTGTCATTTCGTGAAAAATTGGAAGTTTCCTCATAGAACGATGCCCATTTGACCGAGAACAGCGGACAAAATTGCCGTCCAACAATTGCTGGAGAGAGAGAGAGAGAAAAAAAAAGAAAAAAAAAAGAAAAGCGTTTTAGGGGAAGACACTGAGAAAGAGACATGCTACGAAATTATATCTCAACACTCGAGAGATGGAATTTAATCGACGGCCAAAAAAACAAACAAAAAAAAACGAGGGAAATTGTAGAGGTCTGTTTCGATTTTCCCCTCTCGGTTGATGATAACTAGACGTGAAGAATTTCTGTTGTTAATACAGATTGCTGCACGCGTTTTGAAAAGAGAGCACAGAAGTTGAGAAACTGTCTGATTCCATCGCCACGAAAATGGAAGAAAAACCGCCTCGCAAGTGTTGGCAATGTGAAAGATTCGAAACTCACAAAGCTCGGAGAACAAAGCGAGTTTCTTTTTCCTCTTTGGCGTGTGATGTGATCAGAAAATGCTTTTGTTCTTATGCCTGGATTTTGTTGTTGTCTGTTCTAGTGCTGAAACTGAGAATTGAAGCTGTCTTCTCGAATGCGTTTCAAAAAAGTGGATGAGTGGGATTTTGTTTTTCATTTCAGGTTCTCCTGTTTTTGTCAGTTTCAGCCGTGTCTTAAGTGAGTAATTTCATTTTTTTTCAATGTATAATTTCTTCTTGTTCAACTGTCGGTTTCCTGAAAATGAAACTGACACCCCTTCACCCACACAATATATATATCACTACGTCACCTGTTGTAGCGATTCAGTCACTGCCATCATCAGTCATTTTATGGCGCTTGATTTTTGTTGACTATTTCTCTGTCTGTCTGTCTGTCTCCCTCTCTCTCTCTCTCTCTCTCTCTGTCTGTGTGATAATTATCTAGGACAACAGTTTACCCTCCATTGATGTGTGTGTGTGTGTTTCATTTTCTATTCCGTCGGCGCCGCCACAAATTGCAAAGGAAAACATGCTATGATCAATGTCCCCATACGATAGCGTCAGTGATCCTTTTTTTCTGGAACAAAAATGCTTCAAAGTCAGGTTTCGGCTCCGTCCGTTCTCCCAAAGGGCTTCAGAGGCTTAAGGACTACTCTCAGCGACGTGGGGGGGGGGGGGAACAAAGAACTTTTATTTAATGCATGTTATGTTGTAGGGTTTGAGTTGATGATCGATTGATGAGTTAGTGACTGCTTGCATACTTGATTGATTGATTGATTAATGAGTAATGTTTGATTGAATACTTTAATGGTTGGTTGATTGATTAATTGATATATTTATAGTTTTTGTTTCAAAACATATAGCACTTTCGTACCGCAAACGAGTATCCCATGTTTCTGACGCTTTTTCGGTTTTGGCTCTGTATGCCAAAATCAGGCAAGATTAAATAACGGTTCCTAGACGGCTCTTACTGCAGCAAACACGAGTATAACCAAAGTGCAACACTCCCACTAAGCTAAATTTAACAACCTTTTCGTCAAAATAGTAACATGACCGATTGCAATGCACTCCTGGCTGGCTGCCCTCGGTTCCTCCTGAACAGACTTCAAAAGGTTCAAAATGCTGCCGCTCGCTTAGTGCTTAAAGCAAAGAAAACTGATCACGTCAAACCCCTTCTTCGCACTCTGCACTGGTTGACTGTGTCCTCTAGAATTCAATACAAGATTTCATCCCTTACGTACAACTGTGTCACCTCCTCCTGTCCTCCATATCTGTCTTCTTTGCTTCAGCTTTACACTCCATCTAGACAACTTCGTTCTGCTGCTGACACTCGGAAACTCCGTGTCCCTCATGTCAAGACAAAGACCTTTGGTCAGCGTAGTTATTCATACTAGGGTCCGACTTGTTGGAATGATCTCCCAGTCTCGATCAGATATGCAGACACAAAACTATCTTTCAAAACAAATTTGAAAACCCACCTCTTCACAGCCTTCAACCAATAACTGTTGCCACATCTTCATCTTGCTGGTCGTGTGTGTGTGTGTGTGTGTGTGTGTGTGTGTGTGTGTGTAAGCAAGGGGCAGCTCGTGTATGATGCTGCACATCATGTGTTTTTAGTTAAATGTATGTGTGGAGGCATGTTGTGTGTGTTTCTGGGTGAGTGTGTGTGTGTTCTCTGTAAGGCGCCCTGAGCTCCCGCGAGAGGGAGGGCGTCTTTTTAAGTACCCATTTTATTTATTTATTTATTTATTTATTTAAATGGGCGATAACTCTTCTAGAAATGCGGCAAGAGAAAAATCGTGAAAGGTACCTCTGGAGAATGTGACCGCCCATTTCATGTCAAAGTGAAAAGCCCCCAATGAGGAGGTTTAGGAGATAGTCATGGTTTCACTCGTCCACACACACACACACACACACACACACACACACACACACACACACGTCTCACAACTCCCGCCAAATAGAACGCAGCAGCATAGTGTCACGTAAGGTGTCTATGACGCAGATTTCGTTACGTCACCGTCTGGAGAAACGTCACAGTCTTGTTTTGTATCACTGAAACTTGCTGCTGCGCGCAGCTAAATCTGCCCAATCCCATAAAGTTGTTTCTCTACAGAGAAACAACTTAAAAACACATAGGCATGAATTAATTATTATTTTTTTGTGGCCACTGGCTCACAACCCCAAATTTACTTGGTAGCAATAGAGTTAATGAATTAAAAAGACTTCTGCTACTTCATATTCTTTTGTTTTTGTTCTTGAAAACATGGTATCGCAGAGACTGCTCACCGTGTCCACTCGCAAGTCATCTTCATGCTATTTCAAAAACAGCTTTCACAGCCAGACTAGTCTGCGTTCAGCAACACTGTTGCCATCATTACGCATCCGTTTCTTGGTGTTTCCCCCTAAGCCACCTTGGCACCCTCACACCGATCGTCAACAAAATAAAGACACCACACACAACTGATTGAGATCCATGGATGTTCCAAACGTGGACTCTCTTCGGATTCCTCCGAGCCATCGCGGTCCCCACAAATTACAGACTGATTGAGATCCATGGATGATCCTAATTCTGACTCCTCGGATTCCTCTGAGCCATCGTGGCCTCCACATCCACAAAGATCGTCCACAAAAGAAAGACGCCACACAAAAACTGATTGAGATCCAGGGATGATCCGAACCTCTGACTACTTCGATTCCTCTGAGCCATCGTGGCCTCCACATCCGCAAAGATCGTCCACAATAGAAAGACGCCACACAAAAAAAACTGATTGAGATCCATGGATGATCCAAACTCCGACTTTCACGACCAGTGAGAGGGGATGAGGCGTTGTTTGTTCTGCACAATGTCCAATGGCCCGTGGAACCATGTTTAGATCTGAGGATTCGCCCTCGTTACACTTTGTCACTCAAGCGAGACCGTGATAAAAGGGGGAGGGGTGTTTTAGCGTGTTTGCGTGTTGGACGAGCAATGACATGGATGGATGAGGTTGGGACAAGAGGTGGGGGGATAGGGGGCTGTGGAGGGGGGAGGGAGAAGGGAACGCCCTCCTCCGACATCAAATGCACTTTCGACCTCCATTAGGGCAACAAAAAAAAAAAAACAAAAAAAAACACACACACACATACACACAAAAAAAAAAACATTAAAACGAAATGCACTTGCTTTGTGTTAGAAACAGATTGTACAGCAAAATAATTAATATGCTGAATCATATGGTAGTCCCCCCTCCCCCAACCATCCCACCCTCTCTCTGAACCCACCGCTCTCGCTGTCTCTGTGCGCGCGCTCTCTTCAGCTCTGTGTGTGTGTGTGTGTGTGTGTGTGTGTGTGTGTGTGTGTGTGTGTGTGTGTGTGTGTGTGTGTGTGTATCTTCGTGTTCTATAGGAAGTTTCCTCATGTTGTCGGGGGAGCCGGCATAGCCAAATGGTAGAGCGTTGGACTCTCAATGCTCGGGTCCTGAGTTCAAATCCCGGCTGGCGCCAAATATTCGTCAGTGCTGGCCTTTTTCTCGTTGCCCCGCCTTTGATATCACACTTACGTGGTGGAAAAGGACGTTCAACTCCTAAACACCCACCCACCCTCCTCATGTTATCTGACCAGAATATCGAGTAATGAGACAAACAAACAAAACCGGACTGACGCCGCCGGAGTGTCACGTAATTCACCATACCTCCTCCATCCTGCGAGAGAATAGCCTACAACGTCCACCGCCCTTTGCTCATGTCACAGCCGGACCCCTATAACTGGGCCTTAGTACAACAGCTGTTTTTCGAGCGTAGCGTAAAACGCGGGGTCAAACGCAAGCCCAGCCTGAAACACATGCGTTATGTTTCAGCTACGTGCTCGTCTCACAGCCCGCCCACAAACACACAAATACAATGGTTGAAAAGAAGAGACAATGGGCTTTCTTTTGATGTTTAATTTATCGGAGTGTTCGCAGAAGCAGCAGCACAGGCCGCGGTTAGAAATCTACAAACAACGCGTGTTTTTCCGCGAAGTCACAGCGGAAGTGTCATTCTGCCGGTGCCTGCTGACCTAGCCGTAGTTCTCCTGCTGTTTCTCAGCACAGTGTTAGTATGAGCCGTACCATCTGTTTGTTATAACGTATTACGCAGGTCGTTAACTTATACTAATGATAAGCTTATGGCCATAAACAATTTGAATTTGTTTTTTCACTTCTCTTTTTATTACAGCAAGGTAAAGCTTTCAGCTTTTTGTGTTCAGTATCAGAGAGACAATGACAATGACAGTGACAATAATCTTTATTTTCCAACGGTAGAAGTTTTGGCAGAAATACCATGTTCGAACTTGCCGTTGCTAAACTACGAGAATATGAGCAAAGGGAGAACAATCTATAAGCTAAAGAAGTATAAAGAAAAGTAAAACAAAAGACAAGTTGCAGAAACAAGTTACACATTTAAAACTCAATTCACACACACACACACACACACACACACACACACACACACACACACACACACACACACACACACACACACACACACACACACACACACACACACACACACACACACACACACACACACACTCGGTAAAGCTTTCAGTGTTTTTGTTTTCAGCCGGTATCTCAGAGAGAGAGAGAGAGAGAGGGTGGGTGGGTGTTTGGGAGTTTAACGTCCTTTTCCACCACATACGGGTGATATCAAAGACGGGGCAACGATGAAAAAGCCAGCACAAATATTTGGCCCCAACCGGGATACGAACAGAGAGAGAGAGAGAGAGAGAGAGAGAGAGAGAGAGAGAGAGAGAGTTTTCAGTCTGGGTGTAACCTTTAGAAACTTTTTTTATCCAAAAGTTAAGTTGACTTCTTAAGAGACTCCCCAACAAAACATCACAACTGAAGAACTATTGCAGATAAAGAATGAGACAGTGTATTTAAAAAATGACATCACGCTATCTAAATTAACATGCCAGCTCTCTGTGTGGCCCCCAAAAAACTTTCAGTTTCAGTCGTCAGACAAAAGCAGCTTTGAGGAGCGCGCGAAAGATTGAGTTCGCGATAGCAAGATGGTGAAGTCATCATGCACATTATCAGAGGAATTTCTCTCTCAAGGCTGAGAAGGTGTTACTACTGAAGTCTGAAATAGTCGGTGAAATGCATCAGCTGCGCCATGATATGAACTGGCAGAGGGCAGGAAGCTTTTTTTTTCTGAGAGTGAATGTTGCACAATTTTTATGCACAGAGAAAAGTATTATACAGGAAGGTGGGCGGTGGTGGTTTGATGAAAATCGCTGAAAATTATAATAATGGTATCTCCCATCCTATCGCCCCAGCCAAACCCTTAAAACTTCAAAATTTCTCTGTCAGTCTGTCTGTTTGTTTGTCTGTCGGTTAGCTGGGGTATCACATTGTTATATTACATTGTTTGATATCACATTATATTGTGGAAAAGGACGTTAAACTTTCAAACAACCACCCACCCACCCTGTCTGTCTGCTTCTCTCTCTCTCTCTCTCTCTCTGACACACACACACACACACACACACACACACACACACACACACACACACACACACACACACACACACACACACACACACACACACACACAAGCACACGCACACGCACACGCAAGCACGCACGCACGCACGCACACACACACGCTGCTTCCTTTCGACAAGATCTTTAACTGCTTCGTACTTTTTTTTATGCCAGACACAATAAATATTAGGCGACAGCTGAAAAGCAGCAGTCAAGGTTATACAGGGGTTCAACAGATTCTCACGACGCTTGTGAAAAGTCTGGTGATTTAAGGACAGGCGGAGGGTTCCTACGAGAAACAGTTTTTTTTTGTAACAGATTTTCCGCGTACGAATAATTATTAGCAGACAGTCCTTGAGAATGTCTCAGGAAGTCTGGGAACTTCTATTATAAATGTTGCGAAAGACAGCAGACAGTTTTGCCAGCGTCTGAAGTAGGAAAGGTCAAACTATTAGGGAAAAGTGGAATGATTTTGTGTTACGGCGGACAGCCAGGATGATAAAACGAGGGTCGTTTTGCCGCTTAATGCGCCCCAGTTTATGGCGATTACCGTGATACGAAATCAGACAGGAACATCAAAAGAACGAGCGACTGGTGATTAAAGTTTATTGACTGCTCCTCCGCCACTCCTTGCCTGTAGGAAGACACGAGCATAAATTCGGAGAGTTTAGTACGGTGCGCTTTAGAAGCGCCGACTGGTCTCCTTTCCGTTTCGTTTCGTTATAGTTTCAAGTCTAAATACGTTTGTCGGGCATTAAACAAAGCTGTGGAACTTTTCATCGAGTGCGCTTAATTTGTTCATTAGACTCAGTCACTTGGGACACAATGTAGAGTCTGAAACCATTGTAGTGACTCCGGTTGGCGTGTGTGTTGTTGTACGTTCGTAGAAGCGTACCGCGTACCGAGCAGACGACATTATTTGAACACAGCACTGATTGGTGGCTACTTTCAGCGACTTGATTTGTATCAAAGGCAGACAAGACGAAAGTTTACAACAATTTTGAATGAAGTTCAGCACCCACTTCATTCTGAGTTTGTCCCGCTACCATCTAGACGTCGGTTTAGAACGCCAAAAGCGAAAACAGTTAGATACCGTCAGTCATTTGTTCCGAGTGCAGTCACCCTTGTTAATTCTGACTCGTAAGGCACAGTTCTAGCGTCTGGCTTGCAAACCATGTGTGCGTTGGGTTTATTGTGTGTGTGGAATTGTGATATATACAGTATATATATATATATATATATATATATATATATATATATATATATATATATATATATATATATATATATATATATAATGAGAAACGCTGTTGTTTTTTACTTACCTTTTAATTTAATTTAATACAGCTTAATACTCTATCTTGTTTTACTTTTATTTTTTTATTTTCGTCATATATATTTTACGGCCGCAAAACAAATTGCCCTTTTGGGACAATAAAGATTATTGATTGATTGATTGATTGATTGATTGGTCGTATCAACGATTAGTACAAGTATGGAAGCGGTTAGTACAAGTATGGAAGCGGTTAGTACAAGTATGGAAGCGGTTAGTACAAGTATGGAAGCGGATAGTACAAGTATGGAATCGGTTAGTACAAGTATGGAAGCGGTTAGTACAAGTATGGAAGCGGTTAGTACAAGTATGGAAGCGGTTAGTACAAGTATGGAAGCGGTTAGTACAAGTATGGAAGCGGTTAGTACAAGTATGGAAGCGTCAGGCCAAGGAAATTCATTCAGCATTAGAGGTTTGTAAGCGGCGGGTGGGTGTGTGGGTATTTGGGAGTTTAACGTCCTTTTCCACCATATACGGATGACATCAAAGACGGGGCAACGATGAAAAAGCCAGCACAAATATTTGGCCCAAGCCGGGATACTAACTCACGACCCGAGCATTAGAAGTCCAACGCTCTACTATTCGGCCACCCCGGCTCGGGCAGTTTTTACCCAAAGAACTCATCACGAACATAGCGATTTTAATGGATGAAGACGTCATCACCATCCGCGGTCTGTAAAATAGAAATAATCACAAAACATACTTCTTAGTGGTCGTCTTCGAGCACAATTATACATTCGTCACTAATATTATAGTATAGTATTATATTAGAAGCGCAAGCTAATTTTACTTCGTTCTGATCAAAGTTTTGCGGACGAGAATCCTGCTCTGATACTCATAAATATTTCTTTTGTTGGTCGACCACACACACACATACACACACACACACACACACACACACACACACACACACACAGTGAGAGAGAGAGAGAGAGAGAGAGAGAGAGAGAGAGAGAGAGAGAGAGAGAGAGAGAGAGAGAATGACAATGACAATGACAATGACACTTTATTTTCCAAGGATAGAAGATTAGGTGCGCAGACCTGTCTTACATCTTGTCCTTGCTACACTACACACACAGACACACACACACACACACACACACACACACACACACACACACACACACACAGACACACACACACGGTTGCTAAACTACTATCAGCTGCTACAGTAGTAAGGTGAACTCATAGCCAGTAATATATAAACAAGGCAAAGCACGTTTCAAAATTCAAAAACAAACACCACACACTAATACATGTACATGTAGTACAAACACATAATTACACAACTCGTAATGAAGAGAAGAAAATAAAGGAAGAAAAAATAAAATAAAATAAAATAAAAATAAAGAGAGAGAGAGAGAGAGAGAGAGAGAGAGAGAGAGAGAGAGAGAGAGAGAGAGCGGACATTTCTAACCACAATACTTGAACAAAACGAAAGTTGTTGGTGCTTCTAAATTTCACTTCTACTATTTCATTTGTTAACGCACATCACACGTTCAGCTACAAAACGAAACGGAACTGAATTCGTTTGTCGCTTCTTAACTTTCTCGATCCAAGCGTAGCACGGATGGATCACAGCTATCCCATGAGCTGACGACGATACTACAACTGTGTCTGGTCCTGTTCTGGTCAAACTTGTTCATCGTCCTCAGACATTATCTCAAATCGATCTGCTAGCAGAGTTTAACCACTACCCGTTTCTCAAACAAAGACGCCACTGACAAGACTTTTACATCTGGGTTTTACGCCAACTTCATGTCATTGTTTCCCGTTCTGAGGTTTTGCTCCGGAAAATGAGTGTTGGTGAATTACAAGACAATGGTCGCGTTAATGGTCCACTAAAGATCCGTGGTTGCTGTGTAGGAGTTTGAAAATACGTCCTGTGGATATTTTAAGCTCACAGGGTGGGTGGGTGGGTGTTTGGGAGTTTAACGTCCTTTTCCAACACGTAAGGGTGATATCAAAGACGGGGCAACGAGAAAAAGGCCAGCACAAATATTTGGCCCCAGCCAGGAATCGAACTCTTTTAAGCTCACAGGCCGACCTAGGCTTATAACGGTGACAAGAACAGGATACTATTTAAATGTGTGCAAAATATGAGACTGTCGTTGCTAATTAAAATCTGAGCGAAAACGTGAGCCAAAACATGCGCCTGCCGCTCACTTCACTTGCAAGTGAAATGACGCGTGTGTCTGTGTGAACTATAGGTAATTAAATAGGTACTATAGAATATAGGTAATGTTTGTGACTATGTTGGCATGTTTCACCTTACACACATGCACTGTTGTTCATGTTTGTTCTTTTGTAACATATGTGATGTGCAGTTTGGACTGATGTGATTTCTTCCGTCCTACATGTGTTTTTGTAATTCTGTACGTGTAACAATCATGTATGATGCATTACTTGACATTCTATTTACTTTTACTAATTACTTTTTTTTTTTTTTTTTTTTGCACGGTGGGAGTTGCTCATCCTGCCAGATGCCGCTTTAAGCAAGAGGTGTCTTAAACGCGCTGTTTCCATGGTTACTGATTCTGATCTGTTTTGGAACAGTTTCGCTCGTGAGTGCGCCTGTACGCTCGAAATACTCTATCTTGACGATTAGTACAGCTCTTAATGCGACACAATGTTGTTTACACTTTGCGCGAGCGGTCGAACATTTAAATTCTACGACTGAGCGGTTGGTGTTACTACAACACCCCCGCTCAGTGTGTTAGCCGCGGCACTGATTACGCTTCTGTTGGCTCAGTGCCAGCATTTGAGATGCTGTCACTGTGCAGGTGTCTAAGTGGTAATATGTTAAACACCAAGAAAAATAGTCAGAACGATCTGGGAGCGTAACAATTATTAAGTGGAGGGCTCTTAGAAAAAGAAAAGGGATAGAGCAGAAAATGTATGTGTGGGCTGGAATTGGTTTTAAACTAAAGAAGTATACTTCCTGGCAAATGTCTTTTCCAATCGTGTTTGTGGCGAGGGTGTTAAGAGAAGCAGAAGAAAAAGAAGATAAATTTGCAAATGGAAGGCGACTTGTATGTCTTTGGACGCTGTTCTTTGGATAACAAACTTACGGATTTTCTCCTGTGTTTACTGAAACAGCAAGAGGTTTTTCTTTCCTTGCTCTTGCATAAGTCTAAAACAAACAAAAAACAAACATCCCCCAAAACACACACACACACACACACACACACACACACACACACACACACACACACACACACACACCAAAAACAAAACAACAACAACAACAACAACCCCAAACAAACTCAACTCCACTTCCAAATAAACAAACAAACTGCATTTGGTTAGAGTCTGAAGTTCCCCCCATCAGACAAAGTCTCCAAGAAGGATCGTCCACACAACTGTATACAAACCCTTCCAAACGGCCGTACACCGACGCCCACTCCAGCTTTGAAGACGATGTGGACAGTACTACGCCATAAAACCCGGACTATAGGCGTTCCTTCTGATGTGAAGGCACATAAAGCTCAGCAGACAGCTCATCATTCGCGAGGTTACAGCAGTGCAAACACAACGCTCACAGACATAAAATGACGTGTTGCTCTTGTTGTAGCGGACAACTCTCGTCACTAGGGGAACAGTGAAGGGGGCGGGGTGAGGAGAGGGGAGGGGGGAGGGGAGAGAGAGAGAGAGAGACTGGCTGAAACTTTATTTTTTAGGGGTGAGACAATAGACGCACAGATCTCTTACTGCCTGTCCTTTCTACACTACTAGATACAATACGTCAACTGGTAAAGAGGACACACACACACACACACACACACACACACACACACACACAGGAGAGGGAGAGAGCCCCCCCCCCCCCCCCCCCACCTTCCATCGTGCACACAGATTTCTTTCTCCTCTTCCTTCTGGTTTTTTTCCCCCCACGATCCGTTACTCATGCGCTGCCTATAACTGAAGGGGTATTCAGAAATAAAATCCGTCATTGTGCACGTTAAACGTCCATCTTCCCCATCTTGAATAGTGTTCAGCTGTATTGTTCAGTTAGGGTAGCTGCCCCTTCCGCTTTTTAACCTACCCACTACGACCCGTCTCCAGTCAGGCTTGTGGCGTGGACGTTAAAATCCAACAACCAACCAACCAACAAACCAGCCATCCAACCATTCAACAATCCAGCCATCCAACCATTCAACAATCCAACCATCTACTCAGCCTCATATTTCGCAGTCTCTAAGAGAAAAAAGTTCCTTTCGCTAGACGAACCGCAACTTACGCTACGGTTGCTAAGAAGCCTCCCAAGGGAGGAGAGTCGAGGACTTCACTCTCTATTTCAGGGTGTGGGAAGGGACGAATCAACCTTCTGATTATCCGCAAGGCCGCTCGTGCACGTAACGCATATTGTGTTTTACGCCAAATTTGCTCTCTCGCGTTTTCCACATCGTTGTGTTCGTGAGAATATTTTTTTCCTGAGTCAGTTCAGTGGTTTCGCATAATAACGGACCTTCTGCGGGATGTCTGCCCAGCCATATGTTTGTTGACGTGAAGTCTGGTTTATGATTTTGAGTCACAGGTTGGGATTGGATAAATCTGACTGTAAGAGCGGTTAGGGTAATCACCACATCATTATATGGAGCGCCCCCTCCCCCCCCCCCCCAAAAAAAAAGAAGAAGTTTATTTTCTGCATTTTCCAAAGGTACCAAGAATTCCTCATGTCCCACACTCACTCTACTATTAGAGAAATAATAATAATAATGAGTATTATATAGGCGCTTTACCCAATTTATGAATCGGCTCAAAGCGCCGCGAACTGAACCCAACACGCACGCTCACGTGAATCACACGCATTCTCTCACACACCGGACATAAACACATTACAATGACGTGGTGCGAAGGGTCAGCTCAGCTATTTAAATTTCGGAATTTAGAATTGCATTTATTTTTCAAATTTGGTGGGCTGAACATTACGCTAATACGACTTTCTTTGAGCCTATGGTCTATTCCTGAACAATTTGGGACTCGACAAATCTTCTAAAAATAGCCACCAATCAGCGCCGTCTAGCTAGTCCTCAGTCCGCAACCAACTAACGTCGTCTGCTCAGTACGCGGTACACTTCTAGAACAACATACACGCCGGTCAGAGTCACCACAATGGTTTCAAATTCTGCTTTGTGACCAGAGTGACTGTTACGAGCGTGGCTGTGCCTTTTTGTTTGTGTTGTGTCTTGTATGCTGTAGGATAATAGCTGTAAGATGGACTGGAATCCAGACAGGTTCAAAATACTGGGCATTTGGTTTACAAATGATCTGAAAAAATGTGAAGAAATAAATTACACAGAAAAATTCTTAGAAATTAAAAAAATGTACAAAACATGGTTGAAAAGGCAAATTACACCACTTGGTCGAGTAGCTGTTCTTAAAGCACTTATTCTTTCAAAAATTACACATCTTTGGTTACTTTTGCCTAACCCACCAGATGGGTACACTCAGGAACTACAAGAGTCAGCTTTCTACTTTGTTTGGAACAAGCAGAGGGACAAAATTAGTCGAAAGAACTCAACAAAGAATGTCTTGGAAGGGGGTATGCAGATTCCGGATATCCAAAAGCAGATGAAGGCCTTAAAGTTAACATGGATCAGAAAGCTACTTTGTACAGAACATAAGTGGAAGACACTTTTACATTCATCATACCCTCTTTCAATATCAATTGACAAACTTGGCTCAAATTTACCTATCAATCGTTTGGGACTAAACAAATTTTGGAGGGACTGCCTAAGGGCATACAATGATTTTGGAAACAAGCTTGAAATAAAATCCGCAGCAGAATTTGTCGTGGAACCCTTATTCTACAATAATCATTTGAAATTAGGGAATTGTTCCATATATTTTAAGAAATGGATGGATAATAATATTCATTGTATCGGTCACCTCCTGGAGAGTGATGGAACGTTCTTAAGTTATAGAGAATTCACTAGGAAATATGGATGTTTTACAAATTTTGTGACTTATGCTGGATGTTTAAAGGCAATTAGAAAGTATATGAAGTATGCCGGTATCCAGGTCATAGACTTTAACTCCGGTGTACAGCCAACGAAGTTGATACAAGTTATTTTGCAGTCTTCCAAAGGAGGCCGGTTCTTCTATGATATATTGAACAAAAATCTTGTATACCCGAACTGTGTTGGGAAATGGGAACAAAGATTGTCAAAAGAGGTTGTATGGCCTCAGGTTTTCAAAAAAAAAAAACAAAAAATACCGGATATTAAATTAAAATGGTTTCAAACCAGAATATTACATCGCATACTTGGTACAAATGTTATGTCACAAAAAATGGGCATCAACGACACAGATAAATGTACTTTTTGCTCTGAAGGGAAAGAAAATATTCAACACATTTTTTGGGGATGCCCAAAGGTACAGTTCTTTTGGAATACATTCCAAAATGAGCTTAACTTAAATTGTGAAAATATTTCATTGCATCTCACAGAAAATATTGTTTTGTTTGGATGTGATGTCAACTTCAAATCAGACTGTACTTTTGATCTTATATTGCTACTTGCAAAATTTTATATATATTCCTGCAGATGTAACAAGACATCACCTGCTATGTACCAATTTATAGAACTGCTTAGATGCAGGTATAATATTGAGAAATATGCTGCTCGACTGAGAATCAGTTATGGAGAATTTCGAGCCCGCTGGTGCAGGTACTTACCACTACTGTGAAAAAAACAACAAAAACAAACCTATCTGTACTGCGAATATAATTTACTCTGTTATGTATCAGTATAAATGTCAACCACACATGCACTCCCTCTCTCTCTCCCCCCCCCCCCCCCCCCTCTTTCTCTCTCTCTCTCTCTTTCCACATAAAAATGCACACACATTTTTCATAGATATTTTTTTTATGAGTACGATGGTTACGAACGCATATGAAGTACATGAATGTGTGTTTATGTCACAGCATGTATACGTATGTACCCTACTCTATGTTTGACGTACGAGCCGGTGTGTGTGGAAAAAGAAGTTCAATAAAAAAAAAAGGATAATAGCTGTAATGTTTTTCTGTAGTTTTGATAGAGATAGAGAAGTCGCTATGTTTAGTTCATATTCTGTTATAGTAATGTAAATCTGTTTCCCGTGATCTAGCAGTTTCTATTGTTATCACGAGTATTCGAGAAGTGGTGACCTTGTTTTGACTGTAGCCTAGTTTGCCTCGGGCGACGGTATGCACTTAGGGCCTAGGGCTGAGTCGCTCGGAAATCTCGTGCAAATCGCTTTGTTACGACTTGTTTACCATTAGAAGGCGGGCAGGTACTTGATTATTCTGGATTCTTCTTTAGTTTTAATATAGCAATAAGGTGATTCACGCTTTGATTTTTGATTGGTTCTGATATAAGAGTGGTCCAGAATGTACTAGGATGCCGATACTGTATATAAGGCCCGGAGACGCGTGTGTGTGTGCGCACGAGAGAAGCTTGTATTTGCGAAGCTTGAAAGTGCAGTGTAACACCAGAGAAGTGCTGTAATAAACTCCACACGGTTATAACTTTCTACGCGCTCACGTGTTCTCTGTGAGTGAAGAGAGACAACGTGCGGTCCACAAGAACTCACTACGTGAGGATTTGTTCGCCTGTGTGTCATCGTCCTACCTCGATAAGACGACGGGCTCTCCAACACATCTCCACACATAACAGTGACCGATTCTGTGAACACATTTCATGAAGTATTTCCCACATGATGCTGTTGTATGTCATGCGCCTGGTGATGTCTCGAGTGTCCGTGTTTTGACAGAGCAAACCTCAAGACAGCAAACGCCGCAGATTAAAATTAATTGACCATAAACTGAGGATCGTGGCCTGTGTCGATCGCCAGTTAATTAAGAAATTAAAGTGAGACACTAAATTGGGTGATAGTGACAGCTCGGCGTGAAATATTTTGTATCGGGGACTGCTGGACTGTTTCGGCAATTTTGATCAAAGACAAAACCACATCTGCCCTTGGAAACTTGACACTTACGTAAATTCTTACTGCTGATGTAAATTCTTACTTTTAATTTTTACGGAAAAACTCTTTTGGGTGCTGAAAAGACAACGGCAGAAGGAAACAAAGAAAGGAAGAAAGTGAGTGAGTGAGCCACAGAACTAATTCGTGGCTGACAAAGAAAGTAAGAAAGTCAGAAAGTCAAAGAAAAATGATTTTAAAAGAAGAAGAAGAAGAACAAGAAAATTGCCATATATTGCAATTCCTTCTCGTATAGATTACTAAGTTCTCTGTGGTGTTTTTTCTAGATGTCAATCATGGTAGCATCTGCTCTCTCTCTCTCTCTCTCTCTCTCTCACGCTGTGATCTCCAAGCTCGTTATGTGAACTGAGCACACCACCACACCAGGAAGTCTCGACCTTTTTTTTCTTTGAGTAAAGAACCCCAACTGATTTGCTCCGAATCTCAAAGTTTGCCAGTTAGCCATTTTAAATTAAAATGGCTTTTGCAGGCAAATTATTTCACGAGGTTCCTTCAGAGCCAAACCGAAACGGGGAACAGTTTGGGAAAAAAAAAAATGAACGGAGGCCATTTTCAATGAAATCCAAGCTAATCGTTACGTGCTGTTGACTCTCAGCCTGTCACGGACTTCTGGGACTTTTCGCCTGGAGAGTGCATGTCAAAAAGGGCAGCAACTCGCTCCTCCAATCTGCAGCTTTCTCCTCTCACGGTAATTGTCAAGCTGAGACCCGGGGCGGCTGCCTGTCGGCGGTCGTGGTTGTCGCTGCATGTTGTGCTGTCGGGGATGTTCCATCGACTCACTTCTCTCTGTCGTCAAGTGGCCCCTTCCCATCATCCCCCTGTTAGCACTGACGACACAGCCAACACAATTCACGTCAGACCAGATACTCTCCAACCGTCCAAAATCATGGCGTCTTTCTCACCCTGAACACCGCTCACCCTTAAACTCCTTGTAGAGAAGGCAGGCAGACACCCCTGTAGGCAAGACGGGGCCAGGATTTCAATTATCGAGAGAATTGAAGCCAAGTAAATTTTGAAAGTCAATTACACCCCCTCAGTGAAAATAAATATCAATTTTCTAGTCGGGTCCCCAAGGCAGGCTGGCAAAAGAGGTTCTGAGTGGAGACTGTGATGGTCTGAGCTGATCCCTTTTAGGCTCGTAGCACCTTAGGGAGATCGGCCATCTTGTGGCTGTATGCACCGAGCGGTTAGTGTCTAAAGGGCAAAAGTTGTCCCGTTTTCCCTACTTTGAAACTTCAAGCCTCGTTGAAAGAAGAGGAGAAAGAAATCTGTGTGCACGATCTGTTTGTCATGACAATCTTCTTTTCTGAAGAAGGAAGGGGTGGGGGGTGGGGGGTGGGGGCGGGTAACAGCACGTGCCGCTGTGTGTGTGTGTGTGTGTGGAATATGTGGGAAAGAAAGCTGATTATGGCAAAGTGGTTTGCCGTGGTTGAAGGGATTATGTTTTCATGTCGTGCATTCAAAAAGATTTTGTCCTATTTATTTTGTTTTGTTTTGTCCCAGTAAATCTTAAGAAGTCTAGCAATGTGTAGAGAGACAGTAGCCCCTTTTGTCTGTGATCGTGTCAAATTTAAAAAGAGTGAGAACGCGAGAGGATTTTTGTTCTTTTTCGATGTGCGCTAGTGCGTTGAGAGCAGGACAAAGAAAGTAGCGCTGTATAAATGACGACAAGCTTGCCTCCCACCCCTCACCTCTGCCTGGGGTGTGTGTGTGGGGGGGGGGGGGGGGGGGGGGGGATGGGGGGGGTGTTAGCAGTCTGAATTTCCCTTTCCATGGGGTGGGGAATGTTTGGGAGTTTAATGTCCTTTTCCACCACATACGGGTGATATAAAAGACGGGGCAACGATGAAAAAACCAGCACATGAATTTGGCCCAAGCCGGGATACGAACTCACGACGCGAGCATTAGAGGTCCAACGCTCTAGCATTCGGCCACCCCGTTCCCTTTCTATAGTTCTGGAACAAAACAAACAATACAAGAACAACAACAACTACAAGAACTACAAGAACAACAAGAACAACAACAAGAACAAAAAGAACAACAACAAGAACAAAAAAAAAAAAACAACAACAAAAACAACAACAACACCAAAACTAACAATAGATATAAACAATAAATACTAAAACAGCAAAAAACTAAACAAGTAAACAGCCTGTCAAGAGGAGACTTAAGCCAACATCTGGGAAGGACAGAACTGAGAGACGTAATTCTCTACACTGAGGAGAACATCTATGTACCTCTTGCTGGGGCCAACTATTAGTGCTGGCCGTTTTCTCGTTGACCCGTCTTTGATATCACCCATACGTGGTGGATAAGGACGTTAAACTCCCACACACACAATCCAATGATACCAGTGCCTGTTTTGCTGTCTCCTCAGATTTTAGTCCGATTCCCCGCTGACTCTAATATCTTTGATCACAGGGGGTGGAGAGGTTGTGGTTCCGTTCCGGGCCAGTGACCCGCAAGGTGTCAACACTTTATTTTTGTCACGCATCGCTGCCCCCGTACAAGGTGCTTCGCTATTGAAGTTGTGTTAGTGGTATTGCTTTTAGTCGTACGCATTTGCTTTTGCTTGGCACTTCCACAATCCTATAGTCAAAGTGGAAGAGGGGCTGGGGAGGGGGGTGGGTGGGGGCGGTGTGGGGGGGGGGGAGGTGACACAGCGTGAGATATCTGGTAGCCTCAGGTGTTCTACTTGCGAGACTTGCGAAATGCATCCTGAAAGAGACTCGAACGCACCTGGATATTAACTGAAATAAGTTTTGGGGCCTGATGCATGAAAAGACACTAGACTCAGTAGTCTGGGACTTTGCTCTAGTCTCACACGTATTAATTGGGGACTATCATCAGCCTGTATTATTACCGTCTAGTCCTAGAAATACTGGCGTAACGACACAAACCGAGTGTGGGGTCGAGCTAGGTGTTTGTTTGAAGTATCATCTTTCGCCAGTGTGCTAATTTGTAGGGATTTTTGTTGTCAGGAAAAGGCGTGATCTCCGTGAGTTTTGTATTTGGTGGGGCAAGGTGCATGCCAGGGGAGTAGCAAGAGACGCAAATGTGACCTGAGTGAATTTGGGTGAAGTGGCTTTCTGGGGGTGGGTGGGTGGGTGGGTGTTTGGGGAAGTAACGTCCTTTTCCACCACATACGGCTGATATCAAAGACGGGTCAACGATGAAAAAGCCTGCACAAATATTTGGCCCCAGCCGGGATACGTGGCTTTCTGGCCTAAGCAGAAAGTAGACTAGCATTACTCCAGTGAGGTGTTTTAAAATTCCTGTCAGGTGCGTGCCCTCGAATGGTCTATGCATGTACTTTTTTGTTTCTAGATTGAAGCATTTTTTTGGGGGGGGGGGGGGGGGTGTTTGATGCCTGAGGCTAATGGGGAATACTTAGGCATTCTGAGGCCCCGTGCATCTGTATTCTTTGACCTACTCCTACACTTGTCTTTGTCTCCGTTTAGTCTCAGCTTAGTCAAGCTAGTCTCGGACTTAGTCCTAGTCTAAGACGTATGACGTCGCGACTATCATCAGCGTGTATTACCGTTTAGTCCCTGAAATAGTCCTACACTTGTCTTTGTCTCCGTTTAGTGTCAAGCTAGTCTCGGACTTTGTCCTAGCTTTTCTTCAAGCATCTGGCCCCCATGTTTTAAAAGTATGTTTGCGGTCACTGGTGCGAAGCCGCTTGCATTAGACTTCAAAATCAACGTGTCTAAGTTCGCTCGACCGGAGGTGCGCGATCTTTACAGCGTAAAGCAAAAAGATAAGTCGACATGTTAGAAGTGAACTACTACTACTCTTTAAAGACGTATATTTCTTTTCAACACTCTATTTCTGTTTCTCAAAGAGAAACGACTGTTCCGGCCTTGGCGATTTAAAGAACAAATATAATTCTCTGCTTGTCAATATTTTTCGGCTTTATCGAGCGTTCCTCTGGACCTGTCGGTATGTCGACAGAATTTGTTTCTATTAGCATGCCTACGTGTTACATTTTAGAACCATAACACAGACTTTGTTCTCTCCTGTACTCGTATGTCCAGCCAATTATGTAGAGCGTTGGACTTTCAGTCATCATCATCATTAGCTTGCTTTACGTCCTATGGCTTTTGGCCCTTAAGGACAAGTTGTTCCTGGCATGTGTCTTTGGCTGCTTGGCTGGGCAAGTGTCTTTGGGGTGAGTGTGGCCTGATTTGCTTAGCTTTGGGCAACGTCAGAGGATCTCTGCTTGGCTTTCAGAAGCCTGGTCTGAGTTTGTTTTTCAGTGCCTCAGTCTGTTAAGGACTTTCAGTGCTCAGGCCGTGTGCTTATATACCAGAACAAGCCAGATGGACTTCCCGGCTCGTCAGTTTCACTTCCGGGGCATTTCCAGTCTCATAAAGCTGCGTTGACGCGGGGCACTTCCAGCCTCAAGCTGTTTAGACCCGAGGTCTTTTAGCCTCAAGCTGCATTGACGAAGGATACTTCCAGCCTCCAGCTGCTTCGACCCGGGGCGCTTCACGCTGGGGAGTACAATCCGCGTGGTACACCGGTTTGAAGCCAAAATTTGTGTCAGTTTTTTTGTTTTTTTTTGTTTTTTAAGTTGCCAAAGTTGCCCCGTCTTTGATATCACCCTTCTGTTGCGAAAAAGGGACGTTAAATCACAACTAGCCCCCCCCCCCCTACAAACACACAAAAACAAAACAACAACAACAACAACAACAAAACAACAACAAAAAATAACAAAAACAACCCAAAACCCCAAAACAAACCAAGAAAAAACTCAAAAGAAACCGCCCAAACAAACACAAAAAACCCCACAAAACAACACCCCCCCCCCAAACAACAACAACATAACATACAACAACAACAAAACACACAAAAACAACAACGACAACAACAAACAACTGTCCTGTAGCCCCGTCTTTCTCTTTTCCTTTCCATCTAATCTCGACAACCAAAGGGCGTGTACTTTGACAGGGGAGAGAAAACAGTTCGTGATTACTTCCCCAGCAAAATACAAATCCCTCCTGACGGCTAATGCAGTCACTGACATGGATACCATCGGACCACGTCTCGTCTCTGATCTCCTTGGCGCCGTAACATGCAAATTCCAGTCAAAGATCGGTACCATTTCGGGAGAAACAGGGCTTCTTAGTATGAGTCGACCAGCCCTCAGTCACTACAGCCACGGAGCCAAAGCCGAGGTTGATAATTTCATTTTCTCAATTCTGTCGAATCAATTCGTTGTGATGGCTGTTATCAGCGGCGGTTGACACCGAGGTTAGGCCGAAATCATATGACGTTTTGCCTCGTCCTCGCCTCGGTGGAGTTAAATTAACCCCTGGCGTTGATGGTTACGCGGATTTGAGCGAGGTTTCTCCAAGCTACGGACCTCTCTGTGATGCCTGCGCGAACCTTCTCTCGGCCTTTTCTGTGAAGCGGGACAGACGGAAAGGGAGATAAAAGCGACAGCAAAAAAACTGATTGTCGTTCTTGTCCTTGATCCAGAAGGAACTGGCTCCATCGTCGGTTGGCTCGCCAAGACTTTGAGACAGAACGCAGGCGATAAGGAAAACAAAAAGTTATCGGGGGCGGGAAGAAGGAAAGACGAGATGTGCCGATCTCGTAACGTCTGTGGGACAGAAAAAAGGTTAGGATGGGGATGAGAAACACCATTTTGTTTTTGCGCAGAGAGCGGAATCAGTCTGACCTGAAATGGCTCCTGTGTTTTTTTGGGGCTGGATTGTGCAGCAGACGTGCATCTCGACTGTCAGTTTTACGTGCTAGCTTTCTCACGTCTGATCCACTCAAGTTCCCCTCTGGTTTACCCTGTAGTTGAATGGTGGTGGTGCCAGTGGTGTGTGTGTGTGTGTGTGTGTGTGTGTGGAGAGAGAGAGAGAGAGAGAGAGAGAGAGCCGGAGAGAGAGAGAGAGAGAGATGATGATGATGATGACACTTTTTTTAACGGTTAAATTATTGACGGAAATAATGGTAAATTCACTGAGACTCGCCGTTGGTACACATATCCAACAAAACAACAATAAAAACAACAAAACAAACAAACAAACAAACAAACAAAACAACAACAACAAACGAACAAACACGTAAAGAGTAAGTTGATGTTTATCACGAAGTCGCCAGGCAACAGCTTTCAGACCGTTCAAGGTCACACCGACCCTGTCAAGCCGAGACTGGCCACAGGTGGCTATCCCTACCCCATGACCCGATACCACTGACGTCCACACGGCGCACGCGCGTGCATGCGCACACGTTTATGAGTTATGCTAATTACGCCACGCCAGACTCGTGCGCAAAGCAGCAGGCCTGTCGGCAGCGTGCGGGCGCTGTGTTTCTGACTTCTGTGTTTTGGCTGCATATAAACGATGTTTACGCACGAGATAGCCTCAGCATGGCTGTTTGCCGTGTAAACACAAAACAATAGCGATCAAACAAAACAGCAATAACCGTTAATAGACACAGCACACCAAGGCTGGACCGGTTGTTCATCACAACCCGGGATACGGCAAACGGAAATGAGTATAATGACGAATATTGCCACACTATAAAAATACCCGAATCCGTCATAGGGGTTCGCTACTTCAAAGAACAAAGGCTGCCAATCACAATAAACGTTTTGTTGCGATTGAAAGAAAAAAATAAAAGGAAAGCTCTGTTGATGGAGAGATCCTGTGGGTTTGGGTTCTGAATTAATTGAATTCCAATGTTCGGGCCATTTCTGACAGTGGGGGATCCCAAACATCACCTGCTTTCATGATGTTCCCCTGGGTATAGACGGGAGAGTGAGGGAGAGAGAGCCTGGTTTGACAGAGGCGATAATGCTATCCGGTTCTCGTCAAGCTCTCACAGAGTGAGAGAGAGAGAGAGAGAGAGGGGGGGGGGAGAGTCACACACACACACACACACACACACACACACACACACACACACACACACACACACACACACACACACAAGTGTTTTCAGACATGGTTCCAAGTCACTTCTTCAGTGTCTGTGGCGTGGAAACCAGAAATAGTATACGAGTTGGTGGAACCTCGCACTGCCAATGCTTGGGTTGTGAGTTGGGCTGGAAACCAAAAATGTGTGTGTGTGTGTGTGTGTGTGTGTGTGTGTGTGTGTGGCTTGTTTACAGGGTTGGTTTGGTGTTTTATTCTGGAACTGTTCTTGTTCCATTATTCAACAGCTTTGCAACATCGTTCCTTGAAAGTTTGAAAGCAAATCTGCTATATAAGGTCAGTGACCGAATTCCAAGATCAGTGTCTGTAATCTGCTGCTGTTGTTGTTTGCTCTGTTTCTCTGTAATCCATTTAACTGGTCTTGGGCGAGTCATGGAAACTCAAGGACAAATTTACGATGCACGTGCTAAAATGTTCACTGGGTTTGTTTTTTTTTCACCACTTCCTAGGATTTGGGCGCGACAACTGCTTCGGAACACTGAGGCTGATGGACACAACACAAACGCTGACGAAATAGAACTTAAAACTTCAGCTTATTGTCAAAGTACGGCTGAAATGGTCATTGTCGTGCTTTTTGGGTGTAACTTTTGAACCGCAGTCGATCCACTATCCTAACCCTGACCCATAGTCATGTGCTTTAAAATACGGTATATCTCAGGCAGTCTGGACTTTAAAAACAGATGACGTTGAGCGTCTACTGTCCAATGGCAAAACGGCGTACGTGCTTTTCGAATCCATGGCGTTTAGGTCATTTTACCAAAATTCATGATGGTAGAAATGTTTAGGAGTAAAGTACCTTAGGTTGGTTGGTGGGTTGGTGGGTTGGTGGGTTGGCTGGTTCTTTGGTTGGTTGAGGAAATGACAACGCCCTGTTTCACCTACTAAAGAGACGGAAAGATGGAAAAAGTAATTTGTCACCTTTTTATTTTTATTATTATTATTTTTTTTTGGGGGGGGGGGGATAGGGGGTGGGGGTGGGGAGTGGATGGGGGGGGGGGGCGCCCAGATGGGATTCGACCTCACGACAATACAAACACTCCACCAGCACGTCTTTACCGTGGTAGTCTGGGACAAATATAACATGAGGCACACTAAAAAAACAAAAACAACAACAAGCCATCAAATTAAAAAAAAAATAAAAAAAAAAACGACGACGCTGACCATTTCACCCACACAAGGAGTAAACCAGATCAGCGCTGGAACCTGGACTACTCCAGTTTGTCAGATTCCATAAACAGTCTTTTGAACCATTACACTACAGTATCTGACAATGAGAAGCTGTGTTCGAGCCTTTAACTGAAGCTAAATCCTTGTCAGAAAGACGACTTTTTTTTCTCTTTTTTTTTCACACCCAGATTCCATCCCTCCTTGAGCTGCTTGTTATGCGGGTAGTCGTTTAAAGTCTCAACACCACTCCTACTCGGGGCAAAGAATTATTCCTTCTCGTATGTGGCACCGTTCATTCGGGCCGATCGTCGGGGGCTCTCTCCGGGTACTCCGGCTTCCTCTCCCTCTGCTTTGGAAATGTTCAGCTCACCAAATTTGAAAAAATAAATGCTAATCTAAACTCCGCAAAAGCTGACCCTTTGCAAACGACATTACAGCTCCAAAAGCGGCAGTTGTTCATGTCAGAGGCGTTGCCGGCGAACATAGACGCTTTAAAGATTTGGGTTGTGGCTGTGAGCCTTTGTTTCAGGGTTTGGGCCGATGAGGTAATTCTTGTGTACTGTCACAGCTCTCAACGGCTTTTCCCACGCAAACAAAGATAAATCAGCATAAATGGAAGAAGGGGTGATTCTTAGAGGATGTAGAAGGAAGCTCACATTGTTACAAACCCTCCTCCAGGAAATTAGGAAGTTCTTCTGCAAGGACGCGACGAGAGAGAGAGAGAGAGGGGGGAGGGAGGGGGGAGGGAGGGGAGGGATTTTTAGGATTGTGTTTGGCCAGTAGGATGGGGGATATCATTATTCTCTCTCTCTCTCTCTCTTTCTCTCTCATAGCAGGACAGCTTGTAAGACAGGCAGCAATGCCTAAATGCTCAATCCTGAATAAAAAAACCCAACACATTTCATCATCATCATGACCTCTCTCTCTCTCTCACTTAGGTCAGGGTCAGGGTCAGGGTTAGGGTTAGGGTTAGAGTTGCCGTTGACTGGATGTCTTACCTCGTTCATTTTCTGGTTGTAACGACAAATATTTTGCCTTTCACTGAGCAGCAATGGAGTGAAATCAATTAGTGTTTGTTTACAAAATTGAAATTGAAATTGAGAAGGTGAGGTGCTTCTTGTGTCGGGGATGTGTAGATTGTGTGTGTTTGGGGGAGGTGTCGATGGTGGTAACCGCTTCAGTTAAATGCCAAAAGAAAAAAAAAAAAGGTGGATTTTTACGATAATTTCAGGATTTATTTTTTTTTCATTTGTTGAAAGAAATCATACCCAGTATGCTGAGTTCAATAGGAAACTATTACAATCCCCCCCCCCCCCCCCAGCCCCGAAAAAAAAGAAAGAAAGAAAGAAAAAAGTTTGATGACAAGCACACACGTGCAAGAAAACACACACACACACACACACACACACAGGGTCACACACACACACACACACACACACACACACACACACACACACACACACACACACACACGCACGCACGCACGCACGCACGCACGCACGCACGCACGCACGTACACACACACACACACACACACACACACACACACACACACACACACACACACACACACACCTCGGAGCTGGAGTTTTCTACAGACAATCTCTCTCCCAGTCCGTGAAAAACGGCCGATTACGCAAGCCAAACACCAGCCATCCGAACATTCCGGCCCACTGCGATCAGAAACTGACAGACACATCACACATCAAACATCTCTCCATAGACCCTCCGCCAGATCGAAGCCGTACTCGATGGCGTGCGCATGCGCAGTGCGCTGACAAGGCTGGCTCCGCCCCCCAAGTCGCGTTTGCTTTGGAATCCTCGCGAGATTTGCAACTTAATCCTGTTTGAGGCCATGCGTCACCAATGGACCAGTGTCTCTCTCTCTCTTTATGCATTGTGCTCGAATTTTTCGCTACGGGGCCAGGCCTCTGCTGGTAATCTCGGCTTAGCCGTGTTTCCCATGAAGGGTTTCCCTGATTGCAGGGGGGAAATCCTGTAAAAATGAGCGGAATCTTTGAGGGCTGCATGGCTGGGATTATAGAGGGTTTTATGAATTTAATCTTGTTTCCAGAAGGCATTCTCTGGTCCATCTGGGTTTTTTTTTCCCCACCTAACCCCCTCGTTTTTTTTTGTGTTTTTTTTATGCATAAATCTGACTGCATACGAACAAAAACCTCCTAAGGCAATTGATAGCGAGAGTAATTTTTCCCTTTTCGTTTTTCGTAGTCTAGCAACGGCAAGTTTTGTTATTGTTGTTTGTTTGTTCTTCATGCATAAATCTAACAACAAACCAAGAGAAATCATCCAGCGCTCTCTCTCTCTCTCTCTCTCTCTCTCTCTCACGGGAGCCGGGATAACCGAATGGTAGAGCGTTGGACTTTCAATGTTCGGGTCGCGAGTTGGAATCCCGGATGGAACCAAATATTTGTGCTGGCCTTTTTCCTCGTTGCCCCGACTTTGATATCACCCATACGTGCTGGAAAAGGACGTTTAACTCTCTCTCCCCGTGTGTGTGTGTGTGTGTGTGTGTGTGTGTGTGTGTGTGTGTGTGTGTGTGTGTGTGTGTGTGTGTGTGTGTGACCCTGTGTGTGTGTGTGTGTGTGAAAACAGGGGGAAACACAAACTCATTTATACATCGAAACTTTTCTCAATCAGACTTTCAGTCTAGTTTGTGTGAACAGAGGTGACAAAACCATCTGAAACTCAGAAAGATGTTCTTTTGTCCCAAGTCTTCACAAAACTGAGATCTTTCTGAAATTGCCTTGCACCCTAAAAAAGAAAAAAAAAAAAAAGAAAAAAAAAAGATGGTCGCGGCTTTTTCAGGTGATGTTAAAGGAGCTAATACTAACATTTGTACGCTCACAGATCGTTTTTGCGGTATGTGTCATCACACCACTTTGAAACCTGGAGAGAGACAGTGTCTGTGATGCTGACACTGAGCCAACAGAAACGTACTTGATGACGCGGCGACCACACTGAGCGTTTCATTAGTGTAACAACAGTCGCAGAATTTGAATGTACCACCGCTCGCGCAAAGTGTACACAACATTGTGTCGCATTAAGAGCTGTACTAATCACCAAGATAGAGTATTTCGAGCGTACAGGCGCACTCACGAGCGAAACTGTTCCGAAACATAAGCTGGTTTAGCAAAGTTGGAATTAGCCTGTTTAAAGAAACTTATCACCAAATTCTCATGAGAGGAATCCTCGATGCAAAGCCAGGCTATTGAAAGAAGGTGAAAGGTCGGTCAAGCACAGAAGCAAGAATAAAACCTAGATGAACTTCATAATGATAGAGGAAAAGCGGTTTACGAAATTCGTTTCTACAAAAATCGTTTAAACGGACAGTAAAAGAAAAAAAAGAAGAAGAAGAGGGGAAAAAAATGCCACAGCGATTTTCCTTCGAGGTAAAATAAAACTGCCGTGAAGATTGCATTACTATTTTTACTCGGAACGGCTCGCCTCTTTTGCAGCTGTCCCTTTTGCAAAATTTAATGGAATTTTCCTCCTTCTCAAGTGACAATCAGAAAACTGAGAGAAAGAAAACGGACGACAGCGGACAAAAGGGTAATTGACCCTCTGTTTCCCCACTTCCACATCCTTCTCCGTCGTCATATTCTTCTGATGGAGTTCAGTTTGTAATGATTCATTTTGTACGAGTGTATGTTATCACAAAAACAAAACAAAACAAAACAAAACAAAGCAAAACAAAACAACGACTGCCAGTTAGGAGTCAGAAAGATCAGAATACCTTCTTCTTCTTAAATAGCTGAGCTGGCCCTCCGCATCACTTGACTGTACTGTGTTCAAGTGTTTGAGAGAATGCGTGAGGTTCACGTGAGCGTGCGTGTTGGGTTTAGTTCGCGGCGGTCTGAGACAAGATATTGGGTAAAGTAATACACAATACATAATACACAAATATTATCACGTTGTTTTTTTTCTGAATTGTTTTTAAACAAACCTCTTAAAAAGGTGAGTGTTTGCGGTCACTTTTTGCCTTGTGTTTATCCACTTGGTCGTTCCCGACCTTTCGGACCATCCATTTGTTTAATAAATAATAATAGTAAAGGGTAGTTGTGTGTGTGTGGGGGGGGGGGGGGGCTTGGTTCTGCTGCATGGTGACAAGGTGTTTTAAGGTGGGACTTAAAGACTGCTAACGACTGAGCATGGCGGATATGAGAGGGGGGGACGCTCCAGATTACAGGACCAATACATGTACTCGAAAAAGCACGCTGGCCTTGAAACTTTTTTCGACGGATGGGAATACGGAGAAGACGGGTATCGGAGGAAGAACGGAGGTCGCGGGATGGTGTCACTGTGTAGAGCTGAATGAGGGCTGACAGATAAGAGGGAGCTCCTTCGCTCCTGTCGTATGTCTTATTCTTAACAAGTCTGGGACAATGTTTCCACAGTCTGACGGCAAAAGGGTCTACATTAAACGCCAATCAGATCCTTGGCATTCTTTTCACCCTTTACCCCCCCCCCCACCCCCCGCCAACACAGTCACTTTCAGTATCACTACGTCTTCATGAATTGAAAAAGAATGATGTCAGTTCAACCAAAGAACGCCGTTTCTTGCTTGCAGGACGTCAAACCACTTGGAGTCGATCTTCACCTCAAGCATCCGTCGTCAATCAGTACTGGCAAACCGATTTCATCCTCTCTGACACTAAAAGGTATTCCCTTAGCGACGTAGTATAAGGTAATCTGAGGCTATTATACCCCGGGCGGCCGGCAACACGGGCAGATCGCGAATCAAGTGCAATACCAGACTGATGCTGTCAGACTTGGCCATCTGAAAATCTCCTCCATCTTGGCAGCTTCAGATCGTCTCCCCTGTCTGTCGAGTTTCGTCCCTTCCTGTTACTGGTGTCTGTCCGTATGCCGTCATAAGCTGATCTCCCTGGAGAATCAGGCATGATGGATCTTTCGCAAATTTCGGATCTAGGATTTCCAATTTTTTTGTTTTGTTTTGTTTTGTTTTTTGTCTCTTTCTTTGGATACAATCGTCTTTGGGTGTTCTACGGAACACCGTCTCCTCCTGAAAGTAGTGGTTTGTCTGGAAAGTGTGTCGCCCCGGTTTGGCACAATTGTCTAACGAAAATGGTCGCATACATTCAATTTGCTTAAAGAACTACGGAATCATTGAAAACGACTGATGCCTTCTAGGGCGGTGTTTTCCCCTTAAGTCACAAGTGTAAATATGAGGTATCTACTGGGTTGAGAGACATCGTTTGCCTTTCAGTTAGTTGAAACATTTCAACAGAAATGGGCAGCAATACAATTTTTCTCTCAATATGAAAATAATTCTCAAGTATTATGGTTACGTACGATGAAAACGGGGGAGCCGGCGTGGCCGAATGGTAGAGCGTTGGACTTTCAATGCTCGAGTCGTGAGTTCGAATCCCGGCTGGGGCCAAATATTTGTGCTGGCCTTTTTCTCGTTGCCCCGTCTTTGATATCACCCTTATGTGGTGGAAAAGGACGTTAAACTCCCAAACACCCACCCACCCACGATGAAAACGTTACTCAGTTCACTTAGAGGCAACTACCAACATTTTAGAAATGACCAGGACTCATAAAACATTTTTGAACGTTCGGCACTCTAAATTTAGCATACCGCGCAAAAGAAAAGCACAGGCGGAACTAGGAAAGCCACAACAGAAAGCAACGTCATTCCTTTCAGAACGAAACGGTCCCATTTCAGAAGCGATTGTCAGCGGATGAAAACCCGGTCAAAAATGGGGACAGTGTTTATTGTGACGCAATAACAATTCCCGCGTCCCCACTGAGTCATTCGTTTTCTCCTTGGGCTTTTGTTTTATTTCAGCGTGTTGACAAGGGGAATTAAATCTGAAAAATTAAATTGTCTCCCTTGTTTTCGCACGGCGGCTTTGTTTAGACTCGGCTAAACTGGCGAGCGATAAAATGTTTTGGGAACAATTACGTCTGTCAAAGAGCACACGGGGCACTTGGTGTGATGGTTGTGTAGTTTTGATTGTATTTTCAAGATTAGTAAGCTCCACGGGGACGCTGTAAACTCTGCAACTGTGTCAGAGTTGACTGTGCTTGCACGGTCGACTCTGTAAATTTTTTTCAAACTTCGGAAAGCTTTTTGTTGGGAGCTTAGATCTTTAAGCGAGCTGGCCTGATGGGACAAACTTTGTTCGCTGCAGACAGACTAGACTGTCCACACAACACAGAGAGAGAGAGAGAGAGGGAGAGAGGGCATGAAAAGCGCCCCAGCACGTGCTGCGCGGTCCCATTCTGAGCGGGACTCCCGGCCCATTCCGGGCCGGGACTCCCGGCCCATTCCGGGAACCAATTCACCAGAAGTGTCTCTTCCTCCAGCGTTTAATGCTGATTCCATGAGCTTTGAATTGTGTCTGATTTCCATGATGGCGGTGCCGAAGAACAGACTCTTTTACAGGCAGTTTGAATGCTGGACACACGCGCTGAGACGCCATTCGCAGGCTAATGAGATCGGTTCAGATCCTGCACCCCAGACACTTCGCGTTGTTGTGGATGGGGGCCGGATGTTGGTAATCCTGGTCTGAACGAGTTCCTGTGCTGCGGTGGTTTAGTCTACAGTAGTTGAATTGTCCGAGAATCGCGTGCGCGCGCGCGCGCGCGTGTGTGTGTGTGTGTGTGTGTGTGTGTGTGTGTGTGTGTGTGTGTGTGTGTGTGTGCGGTCAAACAAAGCTCTCTCTCTCTCTCTCTCTCTCTCTCTGTGCGTGTGCGTGTGTATTGATGTTGTTGTCAAACAAAGCTCTCTCTGTGTGTGTGTGTGTGTGTGTGTGTGTGTGTGTGTGTGTGTGTGTGTGTGTACGCGTGCGTGTGTATTGATGTTGTTGTCAAACAAAGCTCTGTGTGTGTGTGTGTGTGTGTGTGTGTGTGTGTGTGTGTGTGTGTGTGTGTACGCGTGCGTGTGTATTGATGTTGTTGTCAAACAAAGCTCTCTCTCTCTCTCTCTCTCTCTCTCTCTCTCTGTGTGTGTGTGTGTGTGTGTGAAAGAGAGAGAGAGAGAGAGAGAGAGAGAGAGAGTCTTATAGCATGTCTTTCTTTAAATTACAATTATCGCGTTTTAATTTTTGTAGTATAATAGTCATATTCACTGATTCCGGAGGCCAAGCTTACAGACTTGGCCCAGGTTCTTGTAGAAAGGGCCTGTGTGTGTGTGTGTGTGTGTGTGTGTGTGTGTGTGTGTGTGTGTGTGTGTGTGTGTGTGTGTGTGTGTGTGCGCGCGTGCGTGCGTGTGTCTGTGTGTGTTGGGGGTGTGAATGAAAATGAAATGCAATGTGTTAAACTATTTCTTTCAACTGCACTAGACACACCCCTTGTCCTCTTGCACTTCAAGTGGATCAACCCCTTTGAAGGTTACCCTGATAAAAATCGCCGTTTCGCACCAGTTTATTTTTGAAACCGAATCCAAAATAAACTTTGTCTCTCACTTGAAGATAAAAAGAAAAAAAAAAAAAAAAGAGAAAAGGCCAGATTCTTCAGCCGCTTTATTGTTGCACTGCTGTCAAAGTATTTGAGCGCGCGTGTGGAGACGCGGTGTGAAAATTAATTCTCGTTGAAATCTCGCGGTCAGAACGCGAGAACACGAGAGGTTGCCACGTGGCAGGGGGAGATAAGGCTCGCGAGACAGGGCGGAGGTGGAGTGGAAAATAATGGAAACCCTTGACGCTCTGTTGACGGGTTGTGATAGCGTGTCTGAGCCTTGCACACGACTGATTGTATAGTGAGTGTTTGCTTTTGCATGCTCCTGCGGAGGCAGGGTGTGGTGAAGACAAAAGTGCCTCGCCTACTGCCCCGGCTCTTGAATCAAGTAACTGATTCCCTTTGCCCCTTTCCCCCTAAAAAATAGAAAACAAACAAACCACCACCACCGCCACCGCCACCACCACCATCAACTACAGCAGCAACGACAACAGGTAACCGTCCCTACCTCCCAGAGACAGACAGACAGTCAGACAGGCACACACGACACACACACACCAGCCTGTGCCCTCCCTCCCTAGGACAGCTAGCCAGTTAGCCACACACACACACACACACACACCGGCACACACACACGCCGGCCTGTGCCCTCCCTCCCTAAGACAGCCAGCCGCCAGCCACACACACACACACACACACACACACACACGCACGCACGCACGCACGCACGCGCGCACTGACACACACACACACACATACACACACGGAACACACTGATCTAAAGCAATCGAAATATAAATCTGACTTCACTCTGCAAGCATAAGTTATATATATATTGAAATTGGTGAGCCGCAAACAGCAAAAAACCACTATTCCATGTTTTGCACAAAGGCTAGTAAGATATAGACTGAGCGCCGTATTGCATCATTATATTTTCTTTTTCTGTTTCTTGTTCACATTCCAGTGTCTCACGTATCATTCGTAATGTCAACACTGGCTTTTTGCTTTTATCACACGATCACTTTTCCTTTCTTCCCCTTTCCCGCCTTTCCTCAGGAGATATGGCGAACGTGTGCGCTCCGTCTTGAAATGACGTGCACTATTTCAGTATTTGTTTTTCTTTCTAAGTTCCCAGGCTGCGCCTCTTTCTGCATTAGCTAATAGTCCTGTTGATTGTTCTAGTTCGTGTCCGGTGCTGTGAGTGAATGCGCGTGGCTCACGTGGGTCTAGTCTGCGTGTTGGATTCAGTTGGCGGGGCTTGGAGACAATTATCTTACTTACTTACTTAGGCCCCTGGCTCCAAGTGGAGCATAGGCCATCGACAACCCTTCGCCGTCGCACTCTGTTCTGGGCTATTCTTGCCACTCCAGTCCAGTTGGTCCCCTGCTTATATAGCTCTGCCTCAGTATACCGCCTCCAGCTGTTGCGAGGCCGGCCTCTCTTCCTTCTCCCCTGCGGGTTCCATGTCAGGGCTTGGCGTGTGGTGCTGGATGCTGGCTTCCTGAGGGTGTGTCCAATCCAGCCCCACTTCCTCCGCAGGATCTGCTTGGCCACTGGTTCCTGCCCCGCTCGCTGCCACAGCTCTCCGTTCCGGATCTTCTCTGGCCATCGGATGTTGAAGATGCGCCTCAGACAGGTGTTGAGAAAGGAGACAATTATGCAGCAGGGTAAAACACCTGTGGTTAATGCTACCTTTTTATGCTCACAGATCGTTCTGAGCTGTTTTCGTGGTATCTATCATCACGTCACTTAGACACCTGGACAGTGACAGCGTCTGTAATGCTGGCACTGAGCCAACAGAAGCTTACTCGATGACGCGGCGACCACACTGAGCGCTCCAGTAGTGTCACAACGCTCGCAGAATTTGAATGTTGGACAGCTCGCGCAAAGTGTAAACAATATGATATCGCATTCAGAGCTGTACTAATCATCAAGAAAGAGTATTGCAAGCGAAACTGTTTCAAAACGTAAGCACTTAAAGTTGGCTTAGCAAAGATAGAATGAACCCGTTAAATGCACTCTAGTATTAGATTGTTGTTATTAAAATACTGACATAATTCTTGTTCTGGTGAGAAATCAAGCCGACACGGTGAAGGGGGGGGGGGGTTAACATCCTTTTCCACCACATACGGATGATCAGTACCAAAGACAGACAGAGAGGAAAACTGATCCAGCAGAAACATCTGGTTCACAGCGGCCAGGATTCGAACTCGCGACCTGCGCATTGCAAGTCCAACGCTCTCTACCACTGAGCCGCGGCTCTCCGGGCTCCCCTAAAGACAACACAGAAAGATACCAAGGGCTTTTTCATACAAGAGTCCTCTCACAACACTTGAGCCATCATGGTCCCAAGAATTCCCATTAATCGCGGGACCAACAGTCTCTTCACTCATATCCCACAATATAAGCTCTCGCAGAAATCCAGTGGTACTTCCCCAGTGAATGATATTTGCCTACAGTACTACGAGCTGTCAGTAGCTCTACTAGAATCAGACTGATAAATGGCGTGGATGGACGAAGGGTCACGTGATGGACCGCCCCCAATGCAGTCATCCGGCTGAAGAACCGCTTCGATATCTGAAAGGGTCAGACGCCGGTAAATCACATATGGCGAGAAATAGACTGTTGAAGAGTCGCCATTGTCTGCCCATCCGTCAGCATTGCAGCCACACTAACCGTCTTTTTTTGAAAAGACATCGCCTAGTTTGAATGAGCGATTATGAATCCGCAATGGGGGACAGCTTCTTATTTTTCTATGGCGACATCTTGAAAATGGATCAGCTGCCGTGGGTTTTGACTGAAAAGGAAACTGTGAGGAGTGTCGCTGTCGCTTCGTCCCTATTGAAACGCCCGCGCCCCCTGGCGGGGGACTAAGGGGTTAGAGCGTTAGTCATTTTGTCTGATCTTCCTTAAAACCTCCGTCGCCACACTGGAGCGCTTTGGGATGGAGCGCGAGAAAACTCATTCGGGTGCCCAGCGGTTTCTGAATGCTTCGGATCACCGGGGGGTAGGGGGCGGGGGAGGAGGTGGGGGGGGGGTGTAGTCAAAATAGTGGTGGTGGTGGTGAGGAGGTGGGGTGGGGGGGTGATTGGGGTTTGATGTTTGGGGGTTTAGCGTCCTTTTCCAGCCTACACGGGTTAAACCAAAGACATGGCAACGAGGAAAAAGCCAGCACAAATAGCGAGCTAGTAAAAGTTTATTTGTTGACATAAGCCCTTTTCTTTCACACCGACAAACAGAATCCCAGGGAGTTTTCAAGCCGGTGCTGTTCACATGGGCACGGATAAGTCACTACACAGGTATCGAATCACCCCCCCCCCACCCCCAACGGCATCCACCCCCGTCACTTCCCTAAACACCCCTCTATTCCCCTCCCCTCCCCACCCCCTATCATCAGAGCTTTGTATCTCTGTATCTCTCCCTGTCAGCGTGTTTTCAAGTGGACGGATAGGTCAGTGTTTGGTTAAGGCTTTGGCTAAACACCGGGATCTTATGGAATTCAGTGACGGTCAAGCCGCTGTTTGAGTGGACTGTCCCGCCGTCAGAGGGAAGGTCAGTCGTTCAGTTTGGACGTGTTGTTTTGCTGCTATGATGACTAGTGATTTCAGGCTCGAGCGTATCGTGTACGGGAGCGGCCTAGTGAACACAGCTCGCTTCGACTGTGATGTCACCAGTATCATGAGACCTGAAGCGAAATCTGCGCGTGCAGTTGACAGGCCGGTTACACGGTTGCCCCTTGTTGTAAAGATTCCGCTATATATCGTACAGAATTTTTGCCCCTTTTAAAATTTGTCCGCAGAGTAAAAAAAAAAACAAAAAAACACACCAAAAACCGAAAAAAGGCAACATGGAGCTGTTTGTTGGCTTTCTAAATACATTACATGCAAGGTACTAGTAAAAACAATGAAAATAAGCCTGGTATGTGGACTCTTTTCTATTCATGCGCGACCGCTGGCACACGAGCTAGCAGACGACAGGAGATGGAAATTTGGATTCATGCGCGGGTTTTTTTTTTTTTTTTTTTTGACGAACTAAGGCGCAGAAACTGACCATACACGGACCACTCGGTTTGTCAAAATGCATTACTGTTCCTTGCAACCCATGCCTTTTTCAGCTCCCCTCACGCGAACATCGCGTCAAGACTGGACAATGCTGGTGTCAGTTGGTAGAGGCTAGTTGGTGTCAGAAGGTCGTGTCAGTGACAAAAGACAATCCAGTTGGGAGAACATGATCGCTACATTGGAGAAGACACTCCTGACAAGACAAGGAAAGACTTCGCGTCACGTTGGCAATAGACGACTCCACTCCTGTCAATCAAGCGGGGCGAGCCCCCCAGAATTCAGCCAATCGCGGCGTGCCGTGAGCACAACACATGGCATGGTATGGCAAACATTTTTGCCAGACACTACAACCAGGGAAGCACGTGTAGTTCGATATGACTGAAACGTGGAAAGAAAGCAGTAAGCCCACCGACGTCATTTGAGGGAAAAGACCATGACGTCTTTCATCTCTTCCATCAGTTTCATTAGTGTGACAGATATTTTGATTCTCAGTGTGTGTGTGTGTGTGTGTGTGTGTGTGTGTGTGTGTGTGTGTGTGTGTGTGTGTGTGTGTGTTTTACTGATTCCACATACCCTAAAACGACACTGTGAAGATTTACTCAGAGATGGGGGTAGAGTGCGTATTGGCTTTCCCACACGCAGAGTTACTATCTTGAACTGAACTGAACAGAGCATACATACCTATGTGATTGTGCACCTCTGCTGAAGAACAGAATGAAAAACAAAATCTTGCAAATTATAATCTAACCGTATATTCAGTAACATGAGCTCCAACTTACTGAATATCTACCATGAGCCAATAGCCGCACACCGTATTACCCAAACCAACTCAGGCCACTAAGGGACAAGTCATTGTCTTCACGGCTGAAGTCTGCAGGCATCCACGCCAAGGCTTTTCGCATACTTAGCATACTTAAGTTCAGCGTGATGACTTCGTCGTCCTAAGGCGGACACCAAATTTCCTCATCCTCTGTCCATAAATTGCAGTCAGCAGTCTTCATTGTTGGCGCATTATCGTCGATAACGAGATGATCACAGCCGTCGATAAGGGAATTTTAGGGGAAAATGAGGCACGAATGGGGGACTTGGCCTACGGTGGTTAACTCGTCCGCCAGGCTTGTATCCCGTGAGGGGCAAGGTTCGAATTCCTTGGTGGGCAAAAATTTCGATGGGGATTTTCCAAACACGAAATTGCGTGAAAAGCCACGTGCAGACTCGATTCTGTTGTCTGTTTTGACCATTCGGTCCGTGAGTTCCACTCAGGGCTCTGTGTGTGTGTGTGTGTGTGTGTGTGTGTGTGTGTGTGTGTGTGTGTGAGAGAGAGAGAGAGAGAGAGAGAATAATTTACTGATTTACTGATTTTTTTCCCTCTTTCCCTTACTTTGTGGCAATTGAGGTTACACCGCTCTCTGGCTCAGAATTGTGTGTGTGTGTGTGTGTGTGTGTGTGTGTGTGTGTGTGTGTGTGTGTGTGTGTGTGCGCGCGCGCGCACGTGCATCATGTCTCATGTCTCACGGATGTTTCACGCAAACTTCAATTTCCTACCTTTCTGCGCTCGTTTCCTGTTGCAATTTTTCACCACCTCTCCATCCGTTCTCCAAAACGGCAGTGAGCTAGGCTCCTCTCGCCAACGCTCCTGTCACCTGACCCCCTGCCATCTGATGCATGATTTACGTGCATGAAATTCTTTGTCCAACTGCCTGCACCCACCTGCACCCACCTGCAAGGCCGGAGGAGGTCAGGTCATGGCTCATCAGACAAGATACATGTACTGGCGGTCCCTAGGAAATTGTCGCGGTTAGACACCTGCATGATGCTGTGATGCTTCTCAGGAAATAGCTGCTTGTGTGAGTCACTGCCGTGTAGAGCGTTTGTGTCTATTTAGCATTCGTCGTAGTCAGTGCTGTTGTTGTTGCTGTTGTCTTAAGTTGTTATTGCTTGGCAAATTCAGTTGTTATGCTTACACTGATACCGCGGTTGTTGTTGTTGTTAAGCCCCTGCCCACGCTCAGTTGCATACGCCCGAGTGTGTGTGTGTGTGTGTGTGTGTGTGTGTGTGTGTGTGTGTGTGTGTGTGTGTGTGTGTGTGTTCATTATCCGGACTCCAAAGAAGCCGTTTTGTTTTGGTTAACCTTGAACAGGGGTCAAGGCCACCAGGCCGTAGTAGCCTTTTTCACCGCAGCTAAAGCAGCCCAAGGGAGGCAACTAAGCTCATCTTACGGCATCAGGAGATGGACAATATCTGGGCAGGGGCTTTTTTTCACCGCCTCTGCGAGGCATTTTAATACTTGTCAAAGATGCTGGTTCTTTTTTTGTTTTGTTTTGTATGTTTGTGAGCTAAATTTATATTTGGTCGAATATTATAGAGAAACCTGATCCCACACTTGCATTGTATGTATGTATTTTGAATAAGTTATGTTGTCAAAATACTAAAACCCTTGTCCAACACCCTTCCCCCCCCCACCCCCACCCCCACCCCCACCACTAATGGTTCTAAACAAGTTTATTTAGTAGTGCCAAGGAGGTTGGTGGGTGGGTGTTTGAAAGTTTAACGTCCTTTTCCACCACGTAAGGCTGATACCAAAGACGGGGCAACGAGAAAAAGGCCAGCACAATATTTGGCCCGAGCCGGGATTCGAACTCACGACCCGAGCATTGAAAATCCAACGCTCTACCAATGTGAATAGTTAAAGGCTTTATGGGCAAGACTCGATCGAGTCAGTTGGAGCTTGTGGATATCATGTGTTTGTGTACTTAAACGTTGCTGTGGTGTTACGTTAGCCAGGGGGAAAGGACATCTGTTGTGGCTGCAAACACAGTTACTGCTTAAAAGCCTCTCAGTTCTGTCAGTTTTGTCCCGAGTCCAGTCAAACGACCTGTCTAATTCCGATATTGACCCATATCATATCATCACTAAATGAATTGTTACGGTTAACTATCAGGCACTACAGACTCACACAAAATGCACTCAGTACTAAACGCGCCAAAGTATTCATTAAACCCCCACCCGGCAATTTTTTTTCCCTGCCTTTGAATGTCGCCTTGCTCGACCCATGCACCGCGGTTACAATGAGCCTTTCTCCCTGATGCTGGCTTCCCAATTAAACACCTGCAGAGGGCGCCACAGTGTCGATTTCCTCCGGCAATGTTCGTCCGCCCACCCTGCTGTGCACGGCCTCTTCCTTCTGGACAGCGCTGTCATACGTAACAATGAGTCCGTCCGCGGAGAAAAATAGTTCTGACTAAACCTCTGCCATTGAGGTTTAAAAAAAAAAAAAATGTTGGTCGTTCGTTGTGTGTGTGTGTGTGTGTGTGTGTGTGTGTGTGTGTGTGTGTGTGTGTGTGTGTGTGTGTGTGTGTGTGTGATAGTGCTGCGGTAACCCCGTGAGGACCTCCTCCCTCCCTACCATTGTTGTGTTTCCATGGTTTTCATTTCGGGCCCCATCCGGCCCCTGTTCCTCTTCTTACCCAAGCCCCCCCCCCTCCCCCTCCTTAAAATAACGACATAATAAAAAATATATATTACAACAAAACCAATAAAACCACCCCCGCCACCACAATGGCAATATGAACACCCCTAAACTAACAAACAAACAAACACACACACACACACACACACACACACACACACACACACACACACGCACACACACACAAAGAAACAACTGAACCACTCACCCCAAAACACACACACACACACACACACACACACACACACACACACACACACACACACACACACACACACACACACACACACACACACACACACACACACACACACACACACAAAGAAACTGAACCACTCACCCCAAAACACACACACACACACACACACACACACACACACACACACACACACACACACACACACACACACACACCGGGCACACACACAAAGAAACTGAACCACTCACCCCAAAACACACACACACACACACACACACACACACACACACACACACACACACACACACACACACACACACACACACACATATATATACACACAAACAAAACAAAACAAAAACGACAACAAAACCCCAACAAAAACAACAACCGAACAACAACAACAAAGCAAACAAAACAACAACAACAACAACAACAAACAGAAATAAAACCAACAAAAACCGAAACTAAACAACCCAAACAAAAACAAAGACCAAAAACAACGCAAACAAACATACAACAACAACAAACACAAAACCAATAAAATAAACAACCAACAAGATACAAAACAAAACAACAACAGAAAGACCAGTTCCGTCCACCGGACTGTTCCGAGTTTTTTGGGTTTTTTTTTTCCATCATTGTATTGCACAGTGACTGCTATCTATTCTTGATACGCAAGAGTCTATACAAAACTGTATATGCGCTTAATTTGCATTTGCCAGTATAGAGCAGATTATCCAAATAATGCTTTCAGACACTGAGGGAACCGCGGTTGTCAATAGTAAAGAGTGGAAATATCGGGTAATATCTCCATGGCCATCTTACGAAATGCAAACAGTCTGCCAAAAATCTATAAATATAATTAATCCTCGCTCCAACAAAATACAATAATTTGACGCTAAAGCGATTACACAATAATAATCACAACATGAAGTAACTCGGTGTGTGTACACTGAGATTTTAATTAAAGATTGATTAAAAGCCATAAAACATGTCTCGGCTTAATCTTGAAGGTCTTCTAAATATAGCTGCACATCTTGTTTAAAGAAGCCTTGCTCAGAATAAGCAACTCCCGCAGTGTTTAAAAAAAAACAAAAAAACAAGTTTCGTACAGACGCTGTCACTGCTGGGTCACAGTGGTGTTCCCAAAGCCAATTTTAGAGCTCTTGTAATGTTGCCATCGATCCTATGTGAATTCTACGGCCTGCCCGAATTTTGCAAACCGACATATCGCAGCATGCCGCAGATATCGAGCGGGCCCCCGCCTCCTGTGACTGATCTGAAGCGAGCGTTTTGGCTCATATCTTGGCAAAGACGGCCCTTGAAAGACTCTAATTTTGCACACATCTTCATGGTACAATGCTTTTGCATGATCGACCTAGGTCGATTTGTGAACGTATAAGAGTTAATACGTATCCCTTTAACTTCGTAAAGACGATATCCAATAGCATTTCGCCGCGGGAATGACAGGACAGTTTTGTTTTTAAAGACGACAACTCATTGCATATTGTCCCAATAACCACAAAACGAGTTGGGTTTTTTTTTTTTTTTTTTTTTTGTAAAGCACACTATGTCATGAGTTAATACCTACGCGCATACAACCAGGGCCCGCATGTATAAGTGAGGGTTAGGGAGTTTAGCACCAGATTGGAGTCTAACCTCGAACTAAACTAGCTCTAGAGTTAAATTTTCTGTTGTTTTTGTTTGTTTGTTTTAAATCAGGAAGCGGGTCCATTCCACCATGGTGCCTAAGCCGTTATAGAAGGATTTTTGTCTTTCTTTCTTCGCTTCCTTTTTTTTTTAATTTAATTTTGTTTTGGGGTTTCTTTTTTTTTCTGGGTCCTAGTCTGGGTTAGGCCCGTAGCCGTGGGTTAAATTAACCTCGAGTTCTACATACGGGCCCTGCACGTGTTATTTAAAGGCCCAGTTTTTTAAGATTTTTCTAACGCTCACAGATCGTTCTTAGCTAGTGTGTTTAGCATCGGGCCACTTAGACATCTGCACAGTGAACAGCATCTCAAAGACTTTCACGGAACCAGCAGACGGACAACACAAGGACTGAAACACGAGAATTCGAATTTTCGACCGCTCGTGCAGAGTGTAGGCAGCACCGTATCGTATCATAACCTCTACTTATTATTAAGATAGACTACAGGCTCATGCACACACAAACGAAACTATTCCACTGGCTTCTGTGGAACCTCGTTAACACGGAAAACGCGCGTTTAATGGAAATAATTATTTATAAGAGCTCCTTGCCCTTCATAAACTGTAAAACTCACAATGCGGGCTGAAGAACTAAACAGATGTTCCCCAATGGAACAGGGCTCTTAATACGACTGACACGAATAATACAGGCCGTGGCATATACAGTATTAATATTATTTCCTACATGGAGATAAGTTTTCATTTGACACAGCTGGGAGTAAATTAATATTTCCTTGGTGAATGCCGCTTGCTTGATAACATTTGCATGGCCCTGTTCGGCGTAAACACCTCGCTTAATAACAGTGCACGCAAATGTCTTGCTTAATTACATTTTGTGTCAATGCCTTGTTTAATGACGTTTTGTGTAAATGCCTTGCTCAGTAACATTTGGATGACCCTGTTTGGTTCAACGCTGTTCAAGTATCTTGTACAAGTACATACGAGTATAATGTATTCACGTATCTTCCTCGCATGGAGAGGGGAGCTGGGGTGGCCGAATGGTAGAGCGTTGGACTTCTAATGCTCGGTTCGTGAGTCCGTATCCCGGCTAGGGCCAAATATTTATGCTGGCTTTTCCATCGTTGCCCCGTCTTTGATATCACCTGTATGTGGTGGAAAAGGACGTTAAAACCCCAAACACCCACCCTCCTCGCATGGAGAATATGTTGAATAACTGAAATTTTGAATGAATTTTTTGAATGATTGAATGCATTGACCATTTCTGGATATCAGTACTTCGCTGTACAAATGATCGTTGTGACTGATGCTTTGTGTAAAACTGTGTTATTTAGGTGTGTGAACTATCACGTGATAGGATTATTAACTCGCACCAAAGCAAACTAGATGCGGCAGACAAAAACAACGACGACAACAACAACAACAACAACAACAACAACAACGACGACGACAATAAAAACAACAACAAACGCCGGGCCCTTTAGCTAAGAAAACACAAGAAAAAAGTTAGCACAAATTACTGGTTCCCAGCCGGGATTTGAACTCAAGACCTGAGCACTGAAAGTCTAACGTAGAACTGACTATGGCTATCCCCCGGTTCCCCTGTCAAGGTGTGACAACACATCAGGCATCTCTCCCTGGGATCACCCTAGTTCATGTTTGAGGGGCTAACACTACCATTATTTTGTATGCTTACGGATCGTACTGAGCAGTTCTCGTTGTATCTATCATCACACTACTTAGAGACCTGGACAGTGACAGCGTCTGAAATGTTGGCACTGAGCCAACAGAAGCGTACTCGATGACGCGGCGACCACACTGAGCGCTCCAGTACTAGTGCCAGTAGTGAGGCAATAGTCGTAGAATGTGAATGTTTGATCGCTCGCGCGAAGTTTAAACCGACGCCACGGTATCGCATTAAGAGCTGTACTACTCATCAAGATAACAGTATTTCGATCGTACAAGCGCGCTCACGAGCGAAACCGTTCCAAAACATAAGATGCCTTAGCAAAGATGGACTTCAAACGTTTGTGTGTGCAATCGCAAAACAATTTGCGAAGGCGAAAGGGTGAAGCACCGCGCAAACTTTATTGATTTACAACTTTCTTAAGGTGAAACCCAATAACCCACCCTCTCGTCTCCACTCCAGTTTCTGCATTCAGCTACACTGGCCATCACTGCGACAACACGCACACGCCAGCTAGCAAGAGCCTTGCTTACCTGGGCCAGGTCAGAGAGGAAAGGCAAGAGGTCATAAATATGTCCGCTTAAGTGAGGCGCGGATCGAGTTACCGTCTGTCACCTCTTGACTCCTGTCACGGAGGAGCGGAGGTCACGACTACCACGGGGTTTAATGAAATGGCGGAGTGTTGGTTTTTTTTCCCCCGGTGCTATTGCGTTGTAAAGTTTTGACAACGATTCCTTTCGGCAACAGCTATATGATTAAACAGGCATAAAAATGCCAAGCCAGGGCGGTGGAAAGAGACCTAGCCCAGACATTTTACGTCCCCTCATGCCTTAAGATGAGCTTAGTTGCCTCGCTTGAGCTGCCTTTGCTACGGTGGAACAGATCGTTTTGTGCAGCATTTCAACAAAACCTTGTAGTTTTGGCCCCAGGTTCAAAAATCAAAAACAAAATAGCTTCTTTGGAGCCCGATAATGAACACACACTACAAAAATGGTGTTGACTTGTTGTACCCATCACCCATCGTCACCTTCATTAACATTAGCCTCACCGTCAACCCCTTCGTCATCGGTGTCATCCTCATAGGCATTATCACCCCTTTCTTCTTCATTCGTCACCGTCATCATTGGCGTACGCATCCTTGGTATGGTAGTGTGATCGCGTAAATAAACAGCTCCTATCGTCGTTCCTCATGTGTTGTGTCGTTCATCTGTCTTTCGGTTCCTGTCCCTTTTGTTGAAAAGGGGTCTCCGACCCGGAAGTGGGTGAGGGAACGCGACACCCGTTCTGGATATATTTTGCAGAAATGCACGCACGCACGCACGCACGCACGCACACACAGACGTATGCAGTTGATCGCAATAACCCCCTGGCCCACTTCGTGTACACATGGGCTTAAAAATATGAGCATGCATCAACACGTCTTTGCGATGTACTGAAATACGGTGAAGAGCTGCACAGTACTTTTCCATTTTCAAACGTAGGTAGCACGGGAAGAACTCCTTGGATTTCGAGTTCTCGGTGCGAAAGAAAAACGAAGAAAAAACAAACCAAAGACACTGATGAGAAAATATGGAAAGCATTATAGTAGCAGTTAGTTTGTTAAAGCGGCCTTTTTTCACACAGAACGTGTGAAAAGTTGTCATGTGAGATGCTTTTATAACTGTTGCGTCATTCAACTCCCCCAAAGACACAGACCTTACAGTGTTGCTTGCTATGTTTTATATGCAAATTAGCTGTCACGTGACTGGGATGTGTTGCATAAGAACACTCGGACCTATCAACAGACATACTTTCTGCCTCACATATATTCATTGGTATTAGCCCCCCCCCCCCTCCCCAAACAAACAAACAAAAAAATGTTGCACGTGACAATGACGTCAAGCTAAAGTCACCGGAAAAAGCCGAGGTCGACCTGTCAGTATTTCAACAACAAAGGAGACAAAAAGAGATCGTGTCCTTTTTTTCGCCCATGCCCGACGTCGGCACGTGATGTTAAAGTGACATTGTGTAATAACGGCTTAAGTTACAGATGTTGTCAAGGCAAAAGTGCTTATTCAACATACCTTTTGCCTTCTCCCTAGCCCCAGGAGCGTTTCCATGTATCTGTGGACATTTAATACGGAGCAGAAGATGTCTGTGTACAATATATCATCCAGTTTCAGTGCAAATGGCAAGAAATGATCAATAGAAAGCTTTGCTCTTGTGACGACCAACCTGCCTCTTCTTGAGGCGGTGTAGTTTGCAAAGCTCCAATACGTATCATATGGAGCAATGCTCAAAAGAAATGAGAGAGAGAGAGAGAGAGAGAGGTTTGTTTACAACGGCTATGGCGCAATGTCTAACATGGCAGCCAATGTCCTTACTTGCCGATGCTAGTTTTACAAACTGAATTAAGAAAACAAAACCATGAACACACACACACACACACACACACACACACACACACACACACACACACACACACACACACACACACACACACACACACACACACACTATCGTTACACAACCCGTGCACGCAGAGAGAGAGAGAGAGAGAGAGAGAGAGAGATGATGATGATGATGATGATGATGATGATGTTGGTGATGGTGATGGTCATGACACTTTGTAACGCAAGGATTCCAGAGTTTGTCTGTTAATCTATCCTTGCTGAACTTTTTCCTTTTTGTTTGTTGAGTTTTTTTTTTCTTGCGTGACCTTGCGTCATAGTAACATCAGATACGCCCACAGGCAGGCCAAGAAAAGAAAACGTTGACAACTCGCGTAACACAAAAAACACGCAATAGAAATTGATAGCTCGTTCCACAGAAAACTGCCCTGTTATTGTAATTTAATTCTGCCATACGCGCGTGTCGAGAAGCAGCGAGTAAAGTAGGCGGCATTCTGCGAGCGTAGGATCATCACAAGCGATACAGACGACACTACAGAGCGCGAATGTAACCGTCTGTGATGCCGCATAGTGTGTGTGTGTGTGTGTGTGTGTGTGTGTGTGTGTGTGTGTGTGTGTGTGTGTGTGTGTGTGTTGGGGGGGAGGGTGTGTGTGTGTTGGGGGGGGGGGAGGGTGTGTGTGTGTGTGTGTGTGTGTGTGTGTGTGTGTGTGTGTGTGTGTGTGTGTGTGTGTGTGTGTGAAAGGAGGAGTTAGGTACATCCCACTTTTCTTTTTTTTTACAATCACCTGAAAGTTGTGGTGGACCAAAACAAACCCCCCAAAACAACAACCCCCCCCCCAAAAAAAAAACCAAAAAAAACACAAAAAAAACAAACAAACCAACAACAACAACCCAACAACAAAAAACAAAAAACATTAATTCGCACCCTCCCCGCCAACCCCACCCGACAATACCCCTCCACTACCCCCCCCCCCTCCTCCGCAACCCCCCACCCCCTCTCCACTCCCAGAAATCAACCCATCTACCACTCATCCAATGGCCAGCGAGCTTGTTAAAATGAACAGAGGAGCCCCTAGCTGCATTATCAAACAAACGAAACTCCAACTCATTGTGCTTTGAGTGCGTGTCACAGTGAAATCTAGCTTACGTGTTTGGACAAGAGAAAGGCCAGACCGCTTTGACCCAGCCAGCGCATCGCATGTCTTCATCAGCCACGTGATGTCAAGCTGCTGTCATATCACCCAGGTACACATCAAACAACTGGCTCGTATAGCGAGGGTCATGACCCGGACGGGTTCGCCTATCAGTGCCACGTTATACGTAATGTGTGTATCTGAGTGAAGTACCGTTGGAAACGTTCCATCAACCTTGGTGCTGTGTGTATGGTAAGGACTTTTACATCATACAGAAGATCGTACCGGCATAGGCGTAGGAACCGAGGGTTGGTCTGCTCGGTCTGGCCACAATTTTACTAAACTTAGTAACTTCATAGGTGCTGCAGACACTTTGTTGCAATTCTCTCTCTTTCTGGCACGGCTAATGTCACATTATTATTTTTTTTAAGTACATTCTCTCTCTCTCTCTCTCTCTCTCTCTCTCTCTCACACACACACACACACACACAAACACACACACACAGAGAGAGAGAGAGAGAGAGAGAGAGAGAGAGAGAGAGAGAGAGAGAGAGAGAATGTACTTTAAAAAAATTGATGTTCTTTAGCCTTGCTATTTATCATTACTGAACGAAACAAACCCATTTTGAAAAAAAGAAGAAGAAGAAAACAAACAAATAAACAAAACCCCAAGACTAAAATGTCGAGAAACCAAAAACCTCCTTACGCCGGGGCATGTAGGCGATCTCGTACATAGCAAAACGCTCACGCAATAACTAGCCATTTTCTGAAGAAGAGAGAGAGAGAGAGAGAGAACGGAAACTAGACATGTGCGTCTAAGCTTACGGCGGAAAAAAAAAAATTAATAATCCTTGGCGACCTACGCAGGTAAGAATTTCAGACCAGGCAAAGAGAAAACGGATATATGACAAAGTGGGTGTTCTTGGTGTGCGGCGCTCGAGTACCTGTCTTCCCGACACAGCTGGAGTCAAGTTTAGTTTCTCTGGAGGAATGTTGACTTAGTTGGATAAACTCGTAGGGGAAGGGGGGGGGGGAAGGGGGGGGGAGGCAAAGCTGTGTAGGTGTTCTTGAAGCACGTACGAAACGGGTGGGTGTCCTTCTTAACACGACTGAAGAGACAGAGAAGGACATCTGGAAAGATATTGTATTTAAAGTCTCAGTACAGGTTTGTCAGGCGTACGACAACGGCTGTGGAAAACGCATCAGAACCAGTCACTTTGGACACGGTGTAACATTTGAAACTATTGTGGTAGCGGCTGTGCTTGCTCAAAGGACAATAAAGAAGCGTGCAGTTTTTAAAAAAAATACTTTATTCTCCTCATTGTGTCTGTCTGTCTGTCTGTCTCTCTCTCTCTCTCTCTCTCTCTCTCTCTCTCTCTCTCTCTCTCTCTCTCGGGAGCCGGGATAGCCGAATGGTAGAGCATTGGACTTGCAATGCTCCGGTCGTGAGTTCGAATCCTGGCTGGGGCCAAATATTTGTGCTGGCTTTTTCATCGTTGCCCCGTTTTTGACATCACCCGTATGTGATGGAAAAGGACGTTAAACCCCCAAACACTCACCCGCCCTCTCTCTCTCTCTCTCACACACACACACACACACACACACACACACACACA